>JBBBDQ010000258.1:5220000-5467500 GCA_037127315.1 Ascarosepion bandense
TTGTTTGTTTTTTCGTTTGCGTGTTTGTTTGTTTTTTCGTTTGCGTGTTTGTTTGTTTTTTCGTTTGCGTGTTTGTTTGTTTTTTCGTTTGCTTGTTTGTTTGTTTTTTCGTTTGCCTGTTTGTTTGTTTTTTTCGTTTGCCTGTTTGTTTGTTTTTTTCGTTTGCCTGTTTGTTTGTTTTTTTCGTTTGCCTGTTTGTTTGTTTTTTTCGTTTGCCTGTTTGTTTGTTTTTTTCGTTTGCCTGTTTGTTTTTTTCGTTTGCCTGTTTGTTTTTTTCGTTTGCCTGTTTGTTTTTTTCGTTTGCCTGATTTTCGTTTGTTTGTGTTTGTTTTTTTTTCATTTCCTTGTTACTTTTTCGTTTGCTTGTTAGTGTTTTTTTTCGTTTGCTTGTTTGTGTTTTTTTTCGTTTTTTTTTTTCATTTGCTTGTTTGTTTCTTTTTTTCCCTTGCTTGCTTGTTTGTTTCTTTTTTCCTGTGCTTGTTTCTTTTTTCTTGTTTCTTTTTTGCTTTGTTTCTTTTTTCCTTTGCTTGCTTGTTTGTTTCTTTTTTCCTTTGCTTGCTTGTTTGTTTCTTTTTTCCTTTGCTTGCTTGTTTGTTTCTTTTTTCCTTTGCTTGCTTGTTTGTTTCTTTTTTCCTTTGCTTGCTTGTATGTTTCTTTTTTCCTTTGCTTGCTTGTATGTTTCTTTTTTTCCTTTGCTTGCTTGTATGTTTCTTTTTTCCTTTGCTTGCTTGTATGTTTCTTTTTTTCCTTTGCTTGCTTGTATGTTTCTTTTTTTCCTTTGCTTGCTTGTTTTGTTTCTTTTTTCCTTTGCTTGCTTGCTTGTTTTTCCTTTGCTTGCTTGTTTGTTTTTTTTCTTTGCTGTTTGTTTTTTTCTTTGCTGTTTGTTTTTTTTCTTTGCTGTTTGTTTTTTTTCTTTGCTGTTTGTTTTTTTTTCTTTTGCGTGTTTGTGTCTTTTTCGTTTGCTTGTTTGTGTCTTTTTCGTTTGCTTGTTTGTGTCTTTTTCGTTTGCTTGTTTGTGTCTTTTTCGTTTGCTTGTTTGTGTCTTTTTCGTTTGCTTGTTTGTGTCTTTTTCGTTTGCTTGTTTGTGTCTTTTTCGTTTACTTGTTTCTGTTTTTTCGTTTGCTTGTCTTTTTTTTTTTTTCGTTTGCTTGTCTTTTTTTTTTTCGTTTGCTTTTGTTTTTTGTTTTTCTGTGTTTTTTTTTTTTCGTTTGCTTGTTTCTTTTTCTTTTTCGTTTCGTTTGCTGGTTTGTTTTTTTTTCGTTTGCTTGTTTGTTTTCCTTTTTCGTTTCGTTTGCTGGTTTGTTTGTTTTTTCGTTTGCTTGTTTGTTTTTCTTTTTCGTTTTGTTTGCTGGTTTGTTTTTTTGTTTTTTTGCTTTGGTTTTGTTTTTAGTTTTTCTTTTTTGTTTGCTTGTTTGTTTTTCGTTTGTTTTGTTTTTCGTTTGTTTTGTTTTTCGTTTGTTTTGTTTTTCGTTTGTTTTGTTTTTCGTTTGTTTTGTTTTTCGTTTGTTTTGTTTTTCGTTTGTTTTGTTTTTCGTTTGTTTTGTTTTTCGTTTGTTTTGTTTTTCGTTTGTTTTGTTTTTCGTTTGTTTTGTTTTTCGTTTGTTTTGTTTTTCGTTTGTTTTGTTTTTCGTTTGTTTTGTTTTTTCGTTTGTTTTGTTTTTCGTTTGTTTTGTTTTTCGTTTGTTTTGTTTTTCGTTTGTTTTGTTTTTCGTTTGTTTTGTTTTTTCGTTTGTTTTGTTTTTTCCGTTTCCTTGTTTTTTCCGTTTCCTTGTTTTTTCCGTTTCCTTGTTTTTTTCGTTTCCTTGTTTGTGTTTTTTTTTTTCCGTTTCCTTGTTTGTGTTTTTTTTTTTCCGTTTCCTTGTTTGTGTTTTTTTTTTTCCGTTTCCTTGTTTGTTGTTTTTTTTTTCCGTTTCCTTGTTTGTGTTTTTTTTTTTCCGTTTCCTTGTTTGTGTTTTTTTTTTTCCGTTTCCTTGTTTGTGTTTTTTTTTTTCCGTTTCCTTGTTTGTGTTTTTTTTTTTCCGTTTCCTTGTTTGTGTTTTTTTTTTTCCGTTTCCTTGTTTGTGTTTTTTTTTTTCCGTTTCCTTGTTTGTGTTTTTTTTTTTTTCCGTTTCCTTGTTTGTGTTTTGTTTGCTTGTTTGTACCGTGTCCCTTCGGAACGTAGGTGATCATGGCTCAATACAACCTCCTGTCTCTTGTAGTTCTGTTATTTCTCTTAAATTTTGTTCTGCCACTTATTTCCTCAAGCTAAGTATGTTATGTGCTGTTTTCCTCTCTTCCTCTTGCCTTCATTCTGTTCTGTCTGTATGAGATTTTATAATATTTCTTTCCTCATGTGCCCCCAAACGCTCTCTTTCTCGTCCAAGCATGAGTTTCCATTTATGTTAAACTTTGTTCGCATATTCAACCCATGGCATTTTTGCACGAGTATGTTTGGTTACCTATTGCGACATCCTGTCTTCTATTTGAATTTGGTGCTGGTATATTAAGTGATCTACAGCTCAAATCTAGGCACACTTGTGATCTACATTCAAAATTATATATATATATATATATAAAGCAATCTGTGTTTCCTATGCACGCCTACATTTTTTTAAGCTACGCCATTCAAATTTTCTAAAACGTTTTAAAAATTCATTTGGTCTACAACAAAATGTGAATATTTTCACCCGTAATTTTGAAACAAAAGAATTTTTTTTTTTAAGTTTTTTCAAACAAAAACAAAATATGTAAAATAAAAAGTGGCATCTTCTCCTACTACTAAAATGCTTTGAGTTGCACGGGCAACACCGAGTTATGATGCTAGTTGTATATAAACTATAAAAGCTACTTTGGTTTTGTTATGGTTCCCTCCTACAAGAAATAGACTCTTCCTCTTGCTACAAATATGATTACCTTGCGTGACTTCCAGAAAGAAGTTACGAGCAGTCAAACAGAAGTTAACGACAGCCACTAGTCAGTCAACGTAATATCTTCAGACTTAGTTATTTTTATACTACTTATTACTAACACATCTTTTGTCTATCTTGTTTCTTGTTAGACTAATGCACTATTTTGAACCTACCTTCTGGTTCTGTCTTTTACTTCCGTCACAAACCGATCACTACAACTTTGCGGCGAATTTTCGCCACAACTCAAAAACAAATTGGCGACAAAGATCCACAACAGGTTTATATACCAAACCAATTGAAAGGTTGAGTAAAAATGTGTAGTTTTACATTAAAGCAGACGATAAACTTAAAAAAAAATCAGCTTTAACTAAAATTGCCATATGCCCTTCAAGTAATCTGACCTCTGCATGTCCCTTTGAATGTTTTTGAAATGTAGATGCCACCTTTTTTCTTCTTGTAATTATGTTGGGCAGGCAGTAATCTTCAAAAAAAAAGAAGACTTTAATTAAATTTGAACTTGTCAGAGAGAGAGAGGGGATGGGGACTGCAACTTAGTACTAATAAATACGACCGAATACAATATTTCCGCCTTAAGACGGAAGTAATAAAAAATACTCCGTACATTATTATTTTTGTACAGAGTGCGTCAGAATTAACTCCTAAATAATTAATAAAGCAGTGGTTAGATGAAGACACCATCGCCTCTAATGTCTTGCCATTATATGGGACGTTTCTGCGGCACCTCGTATTAGTATAGTACCCATAAAAAATTGACAGTTTACATAGGGATAAATTTTTCACATTTTGTATTACTAATTCAAAAACAATGAAGTAACGACATTAGGACAGTTTCATCATCATTATTGGTCGGACCAGTTGTAGTTGACTACCTCCGGCGAACATACAAACACAGAAGATTCAATTTTGGGTATGCATTTTCACAGCTCCCATTTTCTTTTACTTTAACGTGACAGGAAGCTAACAAGTAAACTGGCAAGTAGTAAAATCTTTTCTGTATTAAGTGTTATTTCTGTTGGCTTTCCTTTTTCAAACTTCAGAATTGGCATCAAAATATGTCTAACGGGATTAACGTATATTTAATTAATATAACACAAGACTAAATATAAGTAGGAAGATCATGTTGTACTAATCTTCCAAGTATTGAAGATCTTGGAGATCGGCATTTTAAATGAAATGCTAATCTTTAACTGGGTTCGATCATTGACCTTGAGTCCTGGTGAAAAATAAGCAATTACCTTACTTACGATGTAAATATTATTGTTGTATTTAGTTAATTAATTAATCACTGATTTTTCTTAACTTTTTCTTTTTAAGATCCGAAAGAAACCTGTTCAAGTACAGAAATTCAATGTAAACGGAAAGGCTGTGTGGACAAATCCAGAATATGTGATCTCAGCGATGATTGTGGAGACAGAAGTGACGAAACTGGCTGCCGTACGTATTCAGTTAACCACGGGAACCTACTAATAAGACACATGGTTCAAAACTATATTCATATTGCCAGTCTTTCATTCCAAGGGGAGAAAATTGGCCAAAAAAATGATTCCTGTAAGAAATTTAAATACGAAATAGGTTTGAAAATAGTTGGTGTTCATTTAATTTTTCGGCGTCCTTTATTTTTATAATTTTTTTCTCTCTCTGTGCATGCATCTTTGCTTCTACGACATGTCTCCTAATTCCAATCTTAAAGTCATAAAACTAAAAGCAGTTAATTTAAGAGCTATCTTTCCATATCTCATATATATTCCATATCTCGTATATAGGAACGAAAATCTAAGGGTGAGCCAACCTACCACGGTCTTGCTTAACAGCTTGTCAGGGAAAATTGGCTTTGATTTTCGTTCTTGTTTGCTCTACTTTCGCGTTGGGTGCTTTGTGCACTCTGCTTTCGTATTGAGCTCTTTATTGTTAAGGTTTTCGTATTGGATTTTTTTTTCTTTCTCACGAATGCTTGACTTTTTTCAAGTATTTCGTTTGTTTCTTTTTTCTTCCCCTTCTTTTCCCTCTGGGTTAGTTCCCGGTGGGGTTCAAGACGCTCTTAATTGTACTTTAATTATTGATAATCTTGACAGAATTAGTTTTATCGATATTGGTATTATAACTATAATTAATATATATAATTTTAACATTTTCAACAGATAGCCATATTTGAGAAGACATTGTTTTCAGTTTAATAAACAACATATTCGTCGTTATCTTTTGCACGGCTAAATAATATATATATATATAGTTTTAAAATATTTTAAAAAATCAAAGCGTCTACTCAAATATGGATATCCACTAAAAATGTTTAACACGATAAAAATGTTGAATTAAGAAAATTCTAAAATCTATGACTAATTTAGAAATACGCACACCCACTCGTGTGTGTATGTATATATATATATATATATAACAACCATTCTTTCCGACATGTTTCATCGAATATGAGAGAAGGAAATTTTTTTTCTTCTAATATTCTTACATTTTTTCGTTTGGATGGGTAAGGGGGTGTGAAAGTTGTCCATACTGTCTATGGTACCCAACGCTTTCAGCTACGTCTTTAGCCACTTTCAAGGGGTTTGTCGTTGAACATTAACTTTTTTTTCATGGTTGTCCGTTTAAAATTTCGTTGCATGATGCTTATATAGTAGTAGCGTTTATTTCAAACTCCACAAAAGAAACGGAACTTGAATGATTCTGTTAAAAAAAAAATTTAACATTATTTCCGCTGCAAAATAAGGTGAGATTAATACTGAATGCCAGATGTTCTATGAAAAGGTCTTCTTTGACGGCAAGATGTTTTCGATTATGGGATTTATGAGGAATTAAAGCGATCAAAGCTACCTTAAACAATAATGGTTACAAATACGGAGTTTAAAAATAAGCATTAGTGGGTGGGATCTGCAAAATGCTAAGCTTTATCTACAAAAAAAAATTGCTAACTTTGCCGCTTCTTTAAGCTTCAGTCAGTCAGTTAAGTGTCATACATGATAAACGCTTTAGGCGATCATGTCTCGAAAGAGACATAACTGACTGGGCTGAAGATTATCTCGCAGTAGGTTGCCATTGCTTTCTGTGGTAGACTGATTGCCAGCCAAGGCTATAAAAACCAATCTCTCCTATTATTTAACCCATAACTGGAGGGAAGAGACGGATTAATACCTTACCCAATGTTATTTGCGCGTAAGTGAACGCAAGGAATTCGAACTCGGCACTCAGATTTGTCGTTCCGAGTCGATATCCACTGCACGACAACTCTAAGGTTCAGCAAGGTCAAAAGTGCTCGTTCTGTTCTGGTTTGAATATTACATCGCCAAATCCGTGTTATTCCCCAAACTCTGCCGTTATTGAAAGAATAGTTGCATAATTGATTCGTGTATATTTCCTACATTGCAAATAAAGTTGACAAGCACACACTATGAACTTATGGGGCCAGCGAGTATTTTCTGTACAAAAACATGTATCAGCTAGCAATCCGAAAAGATAAAAAAATTTCTGATAAAAATATCATACTGTGAAAATGATTATGTAGATAACGATTGGCTATAATTGGCACATTTGGATCAGCACCAAAGGTTTTTACGAAGTTATTAGAATTGAATGAGGTTATTTTTAAAATCACAAAGAATATGGAGGTAATGTTCTTACATGTGTCATTGTTTCTGTTCCTTCAGAAAACTACACTTCCTGTGATTTTGAAAACGGCTTGTGTAATTGGTCACAAGACACGAATGACGATTTTGATTGGACGCGACTCAATGAAGCAACTGCGACAATGGAATCGGGACCTTCTAGGGACCACTCTAAAGGAACAAGCTCAGGTAATAAAAACACAATGCTGATAGACGTGTCATCTTACTATTTTCAAAGTGTTTTTTTTTTATTTTTTTATTGTTTTCAGAGTTTCATTTACTTTCCATATCACTAATTCCTGTAAACTAAAATGATTTTTTGAAAGTTAGGTAAGAAAAGTAGTATAGAATTTATTTGGAAATGCAGTTACAAATTTTCTGCTTCATGTATGAACTAGCAGTATAGCCCGGCGTTGCTCGGGTGTAATGAAAGCTTTAAAACTAATCTATGGTCCTGGAGCTCAGACTCTTTGGACGTTGGCACAAGAGACTAAAAAGCAATAGTTGTTTCCAGTTAAAGCGAAACCGTAGACTGAAAGAAAAATGAATGGATGTAAGTCAAATTTTCATTTCCTGGTATCGATACCAAATAAGTTTTTTCGTCGTAAACTGAATTTTGAAGGCTAAATAAGTCCTCTAAGTAAATGGAATCATGGCTGAGACTAAGAACTACAATTATACCTACTTAGAGCCAAACCCGAAGCTAAAACTAAAATAAAAGGGCTGAAAAAAATACAGACATACAGGCAGATAAACACACACAAACATCGTGCCTTTTATATAGATATATATTATCGATTTTCTGCACTATTGTAAGAACTGCAACCTTGAAACTTCTGAATATCATTTCTTATGTCTTTGTCTATGAGTGTATCAAATTTGATTAAAATCAAAACACTCCTTCTATAACCCGATTTTTTCGATTATCGATTTTCGATATTTATCGGGAGTACCTCGACACAAAACCTATCTAAGAACACTCGCAGACGCTTATCGTACAACTGTGTAAATTTTCAAGAAAATCAGTTCAGCCGTTGCGGAGTCTATAGGTAACGGACACAAATACACACACACACACACACACACACACACACACACAGAGTTCCATTTATAAATAAGTTTAGATTTAGATTCTGCTGATAACTGCTAAGTTACTGACTGATTGACCGACCCTATATATGTGTATCAAAAATAATTTACAAACTTTAGGGGGAGGATGTTCCTCACACCAAAACATGGACAAAAGTCTATATAAACATGTCAGCAAATCCTTCGTTTTTAGTTTAGTTTAAGGTAGATGGCATTGTGTGGCCATGTAGACTAGGTTACATTTGTTATTCGTGTGCCTTTGTGGCTAGTCTGTCTTCACGATTAACATGTGTAGTAGTGAGTTAACTGAAAAGTGTTCCATTTAACAATGGCAGGAAATTCATATCGTGAGCAGGTAGATATCATTTTTACATAGGGCCGCGCGAAGGTAATGGACGCGAGGCTTCACGGTTGTATAAGATTGCGTTTTCAGACCGAAGGCAGCTGAGCTATCCAACCTTTGCTGCTGTCTATCATTAATGAGACAGGATGGGTGACATCAGAAACTATGGATTGAGGAAGACCGTGATCTGTTCATAGGCCTGACCTTTAAGAACATTACAGATTACACAATATTTGGAAGAAATAGAATAACAACAATACAGGCTTGACACAAGCGTCAGTTTACGATTAATGAGTGGGCAATAATTGTAGGTGACGGTCAGGTATGTCCATATGTTCGCCCAGTACGTCTTACAGTAGCCGTCTGCGGGGACTTTATTTTGAACACACTTTTAGACCTGCTAGAGAATGTACTTCCGCTAATACAAAGACGGTTTATGCATGATAGAGATCCAGCACCATTTAGTTAGATTGTTTGCAATGCGCAGGCTGATATTTATCATGAAAGCTGGATTGGTAAGTGAGGACCGGCTCCATGGCTTGCACGTTCCTCCAACCTCAATCCTTGGGATTTTTATGTGGGGCCACCTAAAATATTCGTTTATTTAGAAGACATTAATAATGCAGAGACGCTTCATCACTGTGTCATGTAGGGCGGCGAAACCATTCGACATCATGTGGGAATATTTGAAAGGGTTCGCCAATTAATGATCCGACGGGTTCATCCATGTGTAAAAGAAAATGGAGGACATTTTGAATATTAATGAGTTGCTGAGTTGAAGTACAACGATGGCCTTTGGACATAGGTTTATGGACATTTTACCCTGTTTTGGTGTTAGAAACCCGCCCCGAAAGTTAGCAAAAGTATCTTTGAAACACCCCTCCCTCTCTCTCTCTCTCTCTCTCTCTCTATATATATATATATATATATATAGTGTCATCCGCAGACAGATCTGTTTCGGCGTATCACAGCTCATCAGTACGGTTAGACTCCGATTGCTTTTTTACCCAGGATTGAAACCCGACCGAAATGGCGTCAGTCGGCGACTCTACCCCTGGGCTATGGGCGTTCGGTGGAAGTAGGCAGACTTTTTAGCACATATCATTATACGCGCCCATATTCAATCCTGGGTTAAAAGCAATCGGAGTGTAACCGTAGTGATGAGCTGTGATACAGCGAAACAGATCTGTCTGCGAGTGAATATATATATATATATATATATATATATATATATATTCCATTTGTTAACGACTTATTACGCGACCTAGGTTTCTACCATGAGTGTTGTCTTCAGGTGATTTGCAATAACTTTTTATAATATGTTATTGCAAATCGCCTGAAGACACCACTCATGGGAGAAACCTAGGTTGCGTAATAACTAGTTTACAAATTTAAAATATTCAAAAGTTCTACAATATAATCCTATTAAACACTTATTTTAAATACAAATGTGCACTGGTCTAATCTTATTATGACCAGAAACTAAGTAATTAAACAATATATATATATATATATATATATATATATATACAAGTTCAGTGTGTAGCAGAAATACCGCCTACATAATTGTAAAATATTAACTAGATATAAAAAAAAACACACACCTTTGCTATTAATGCCTTAGCATTATATGAGAGGCATTTCTATCGCACCCTGCAATTGAATACCCACATGGAAGCGGGTGGTGTGAAATTTAATTTCAGTCTTAGGTGCTTCATGTTTTATGACCAGACAGAAATAACAAAAAATGTAAACATTTTTCTCCATTTCTAAAGCAAATGCTTACGCTTATGACATTCTATACAAAAAATGGCAGAGATTTCTTAAACAATAGATTACCTTGAATTTTTTTTTTTGTAAAGCAGCCCATCTGATGATGAGCTATATCTGATGTTTCCCACTGATCGGAAAAGATTATCCGTACCTGTTTTGTAGAAGTATTAATATCTCTTTTTGTTCCCACCCCCTACACGTACCTGTTCTATTTTCTTTTTTAAATCTGATGTTTCATTCAGTAGGGATTCATTTTTTTTTTTTTTTTTTTTTTTGCCCTTCCTCAAGAGTGCAATCCTTTTGGAATAGGTATCACCGTGTTTTGTTTGTTTGTTTTTTCTTTGGTTGTTTTAATAAGAAAATAAACTTGGTATACCGTAACTTTTTAAGCGTTCTTTCCACATCGGAAAGACACACGAGAACTGTGGTGACTTTTCTCAAAAATACCCAATGTATGTTTACAATGAGTTCTATCAGGTCTGTTTTTCTTCTTTTTAAGGGTTTTATGTTTACGCTGAAGCATCACCACCGCGTAAAAACGGTGATAAAGCTCGTCTTGTAAGTGCAGTCATCAAACCAACTACAGACGAAGAATGCTGGGTAAGAAAACAATCATTCATTTTCAAATCAATCCAATTCGCTTCATCTCTATTGAATGAGTAAACAATTGCTTTAATCCCTGTCCACCTGGTTTCACTTTCAACTGACACTTTCTCCCTATGGCTAAACTATAATTATAAGCAATAGATATAATTCATTTTTATAGTTTATTATATTTCACTGAAATATATTGGAAAATTTCTAAGCTTTCAGCCGCAATCAAGAAATTGGTTAGTAAAGTTGGTGTTATGGTTTATAAAATGGCGAGTGTGCTAAAAATAGAAAAAGGTAGACACACTGACGCCAAGAATCCAAAATTTGGCGGCAACACAAGTTAACGGTTTCTTTTGGCAGGAGTAGCAGTAAGAAGTAGGAGTGAAGGACGGAGTTTGGGGGAGAGATTTAAAAAGAGGAAGACGCGGTCAGTAGAGGACTGGAGTCCAGAAGGGATAGACGCGTTTACTACTATGATCCCACCGTGAAGAGAATTCAGCTAGTCTGCTCCTGTATCCACACACAAAAATTAACGGTTGTTAACTTAATGTAAAACTTAAAATTTTATATAAAAAATAAACGTCATTGATTCAAGTTTGTATTATCTTCTAATTATACAAAACCAAGCAACACAACATTAGTTCACTGAATCGTGCTAGACAATTTCTCTCTCCAAAGTCTGTCTTACATGTTTATAAGTCTACATTCCGTACATGTATCGAATATTGTTGCCATATATGGTCCGGATGTGCGTTGTGGTGCAGTGGATATTGACTCGGAACGAAATGATGATTTTTATAATTTAGTAAATGTTTATAATTTATGAATAATAGCTTTTCATATTTCTTTATAAATTAGTAAACGTTAAATATTTCGTTATTTCTAATAATATTAGATTTTAGAATTATGTAAATATGAAATTATTCTTGTAAATAAACAGTTTAATATAATAGATATTTTAATATTTTGTTGTAAATTTTCAAGATCACGAAAAATGTATAAATTCACTTTTATCATATGCTTAACTGTTATTACAAGTCTAACATCGCTTTTTAAAATAAAATTGAAGAATGAATGCTATAATAGCGTTGTCACTGAAAAAAAACATCCTTTTAGCTTTGACATTACGTTTTCTAGGATTTTTTTTTTTTTTTTGCGAGCACAAAGGTTCAAGTTTGTTTTTATTTTCCATTCAGCAATGTTATTTGTCTTCGCTTAAACGATTTGTATCGGAAAATGTTCAGAAATTCGATTGCATTTAAAAACAATTGATAGCAGTGTGGCTTAAACAACTTAAAATAAGATCATAAACTTTGAAATACCTTTTTATTTATGCTACTCAGGCATAACAAATATTTAATTAACTTGAATACTTATTCTCGCATAAAATAATTGTGCAACCCGAGTACTGTACAAAATGTTAAGTAACTTAGTAAAACTAAAAATCGTCTATTATTTTTTCTTTCGCTTCAGATTCGCTTTTTCTATCATATGAAAGGTTTGAACATGGGGACTTTGAATGTGTACACCAGAACATCAATTTTAGGATCTTACACAAAGGTCTGGACAAAGTACGGTGAAGTGGGAGATGTCTGGGAGAAAGCAGACGTGAAATTGTCTTCAGATCATATTTTTCAGGCACGTATAAAATTATTCTTTTGAATTTCGTTTAATGCCTGTTTTCTCTATTATAAAAATTAAACAGGTCTCTATTTTTTCAAAGGATCTTAAATAAGTACACTACTAGGTGAAGAGAAAGAAGACACTTATCAACAATAAGTTTTATTATTGTAGGACTAATTAAAACTGATAGGCTTTGAAAATCGTTTTTGTTTTTGTTTTTTTGCATTAAGAAAACTTCACATCAAATTAATCAAACTGCTTATCTGGGACACACTGGGATCAGTTCATGATTGCAATACCTAGGAAATAAAACGGACCATTTTATCTTGGTTAGAAGCGTGGCTGTTTTAATGATTATAAAACCATACGGAAGAAATATTCAAAGCTGATACCCGCTCACCAAAAAGAAATAGATAAATTAAATGTTAATTTAAGGATCAAGTGCCACCTGACCAGAAGTTTAGAGGTTCCGGCCGCAGGCTTATATAAACATTCACAGTAGGAATATATCAGTTCTGAGACACGGATCATGATGTCGATATGGCTTGTAGTGGGAAGAGAGGGTAAGAGTTCTCGTCGGCCGAAGCGAAGATCTGGTCCGTTAGTCTGTCTTGAGAGAGAGGGGAAACAGCGAAGTTGTCCAGAGAGTTACCTACTTATCCCACCAGACTGTCAAGTGAGCCTTAAATAAATAACCAAATAGATTGAAAACAGAATTTGCGTTTACGCTTCTCGTTAACTTCAACTTTCGTTTCCTTGTGAACGTACAATGGCCCTTTCCAAGTTCTTATGCGCACTGAAAAAAAATTGGAATCGAAGCACAATGTGGGGTGATTTGTCCAGTTGGTGAAAGCTGAGAGAAGGCATCGGAGTAGGTTTACATACCTTTGTGGATATTCAAAATTAGCTTACCCTGAAACAAGACAAATTGGGGAAGAAGATTGTAATGCGTCAATATTTCAAATAACATTTAGGAATTTATTTTGATTCAAGCACCGGAGTGAAATATATAACTACTTCAGCCACCAAGCAAGCTCGAGTCTTATTGCCCCTTGTAAGGGAAAGAAAGTGCCATACTCGTGGGATTCACTAACAAAATCAATATTGACATTTACTAATTTTGCAGTCTGGTATAAAATCAATTGAAAAAACTTTGGTGTGCGTTGAAAATCAGCATTACGAAGTCTTGGTTTTAAATCATTATAAGTAAACAAGATGTGTCGTGAGTTTCCCTAGGAACGAGTCTTTTCGAACACCCTGGATTGTGAACAGAATTCCAACGAAAACGATCTACTCTGGGACAAACACGCAAAAAACTGCGTGAGCTTATCCTGCAAAGGAATCGGTCATTCAGAAGCAAGTATCATCTGATGTCCGATTACAACCAGCTTCGCTCAGCATGAGTAGGAAGTGGAGGTTTGTCCATTGATGACTATATAATGGGTTATCCGTTCTAGTGAAGCGTAGTTGTGTGTTGAAACAGATTAACTGAATTTGGCCTCGTTAATAGATAGCCCACTATAAGTGGGGTATAAACAAGAAAATCAAATTGGGTATAGAAACAACGTTTATATATATATATACACACATATCAATTACGGTTTTTTTTTACAAATAAAAGTAATTTCTTTTGGATGGGTTCAAAGGACGTTAAAATGTTTATAGCAGTAAATGCAGAAAAGAGAGTTTGTGCGTATGTATGTGTGAGCGTTTGTCAGTTAGGAATGTCTTTGATCTCTCCGCTCCGTTGATCGGGTAAGTGGCTCAGGGAACAGCGAAGAAGATGAGAGAGAAAAAGAGACGAGCATAGTGTGATCGCTTGACGAGGTCAAGGGACGTGCTAATTATGCTCGTACTTTGTCAGCTGGCGATGCTTCCTGTGTCGGCTTTTTACTTCGTCTTTGTGGGTCCCAACAAGTCATTTGGGAATTCACACCCGTATTTAATTCTAGGCTTCCCATTGGACAATAAACAAAATTCACGTAGACTCGCGAAAAAGGAATTTGATATTTATTAATTTTTGGTTTCCTGCCGGAACATCTGCGTGGAGCCGGGTGCGCAAAGACCAGTTTTGGTCGTTTGATTTCTGGACCTCCGAGGGCAAATATCCGGTCCCTGGTATCACTACAACTACACCATCCTAACACAATTTTTAGAAGTGCAGTAATAAAACGAATATTGTAATATTGTTTCTTGTTAGATTTTGCTATATCGTTTTTTTTTTGTTTTTTTTTTTTTTTGCACCTCTTTTCAGGTTGTCTTTGAGGCCAGAATTAATCAAGCCACAAGTGACATGGCACTAGACGATATAACTTTGACACCTGGGTGCCATCTAGCTGATCCAAAAAGTGAGTTTGTCTTTATTTTTTCTTTTTGTTTTAATTTTTATTATTTTCTCGTATATACAAAACAATTTGGAAAACATTGACATTTTTCACCGATGGAGTGTTTTCATCTGAAAATCAAAATGTCATTTCAACAATATCTACATGAGCGTAATTCACGTAAAAACATCCTTTACTATGAGCAGTACAAACAATGGCGGCTGTTGTAAGCCTAAAACCAATCTGGAAAAAAAGACACGATAATATCTACCTGAATGTTTCAGTAATGTAGATTTCGTTAAAAGAAATCTATTTTTCTCACTCTGATTCATTAGTAAAATATAATTTTAACTAAATATTAATCTAATAAGGACCCAAGAGCCAATGAATTAAACTGTTGTTTTGAACGTAAGAACAGGTTTCAAGTGTTATGGGAATAAATACAAAATGTGACTTAACCTAAACTTGACGTGTTTAAGATCCTAGTTTTCGAGGAAGCATCCTGTCGAAAATCTGTCCTACAATGTAACGATTTTCGGGAAGAATCTGTTCAAGTAGAACTCGCTTTTTCCGAATGGAATTCAAATGAAATGAGGCTGATTCACTTTGCATGGTACACCCTAAATGTAAATGTCTGAACTGGCGAAAATAAGGAATATATCTCGTCTATATATTTGCCATGGAAACAGCGATTGAGCAGCGACAGGTTTAATATATTTCGTCTCTTCAAAAAAAAGGTTGTAATTAAACCCCCCGCCCCACCCACAAAGCCGTGTAGATGCTTTCGGAATCTGTCAAGGCTAAAAAGTGATGGCTGGGCAGCGTCAACCCTAACCACTTTTTCTGCTCTGATCTTGTAAACATATAGCATGACACAAGGAGTCAGATACATTCTGAAGCAGTGCAAGAAATCGACCATTTCTCCAGCATCTTTAGCAAAGGATCGTAAATATGTTTTCCACTTGAGGACTACGCTGAACTTGTCTCAACAGACATTCCATACAAAAAGCTTCATTAAAATTATAATTCCTCAAAGAAAATTTAGAATCTGTTATGTTAAAATAGAAGTTGTACGATTTCGTAAATATTTAACATTCCGTTTAATTCTACGCTAATATATATATATCTCTCTCTCTATATATATATATATATAAAATCTCAGACCCTCTGGAAATTACTCCGTCTACTCGCCGTATCAACAATCGACTGCTTATAATTATCAATTTTTCTTTTTTATATGCCCTTTTCATTGTTGCAGTCGTTGCATATATATGTGTGGATTCTCAAGAAACTTCGAAGTCAGCATGAATCTGCTCTGCTAAAGAGATAAACTCCTTTTACTAATCAACGCTCTAGCGACATCCCAATATCGAGCACTTAGCGATAAAAAAAACTGCTTGCCTAAATACATTTTATCAGTAAAATACTGAAAAACAACGAGCTTGGCACTAAATTACTAATTCATAATTAAACGCTATATATATATATATATATATATATATATATATATATATATGGAGAGAGAGAGTGTGTGTGTGCGCGCGCGCGCACGTATTGCTAGCCAAAATCTTAAGGCCAATGAAAAAAAGGAAAAATATACCTTTTGGATTGTTAAACTCAACCACTTATTTTTTGAGAACTTCGAAAATTTTAAAAAACATACTAACCTCATCAAAATTCGAACGCACAGCACAAGGGGTCACAAAATGCAACAAAAACAGGTGTAGGGTATACAACATAATACTAAAAGAAAACACTTAAAGTTCGAAAACACATCTACATTCGAAATAAAAACAAATCTGAGCTGCAATTCTGAAAACGTAATTTATGCTCTAAAATGTGATGAATGCGCAAAAATATACGTGGGGGCGACACAAGGCCTGAATAAAAGAGGAGCATTAAACTAGTCAATAACAGGAAATTGTACGTCTTCCAACATTTACATGAATGCAGTGTAGGTAAATTCAGAGTAATGCCTAGCTACCAAAATGCAGATTATGACACACTCATGATGCAGGAAGAAATATGTATAAAACAAAATACAAGCCTTCCCTCAACAAAACAACATGAAAAACCACACACACACAATTTTCGATCTATCGTAAAATTGTGTTATATAAGCATGATAAAAACCTCGTCTGATCAAGAGGCTATTCATGGTCGAGTGGTTAAGACAGTACCAGATCAAATGGTAGCTTCCCCTATGTAAATAGGGGTCGCAGGTTCGAATCCTGCTGGATAGCACACATTTTCGTAATAAAAATTTATCGTGAAATAATCAGGCCGGTAGATATAAATATAAAATACTGTTTAATTAAAAACAGAATATCTACTTAAATACGAGTATCGATAAAAATAATGTTCAAAATAATTCATTACACACACACACACACACACACACATATATATATATATATATATGCGTGTAGCCGAGTGGTTATAGCGTTCGAATCTCACCAGGATCGATTTATTAGGAAGGTTTTTTGTTTTGTTTTTTTATAATCGTTTCACCCCGAGCAAGGCATTTCACTGCCACTATTGCGCAGGGGTTACATAGTGGTGAGAAAGGATGGTTAGGAGGGTGATAGATGGGTAAGTATATCAAGAATGAGGGTTGGGTAGATATTGAGTGTTGGGAGAATAGGTGCAAGTTAGTGTGATAGGAGGTGTCTATTGACCTTACATTTAAACTCCTGGAGATTGTAGCTGTCGGGAAAGCAGACATGTGGAAGGGAATTCCACAGGCGGGAAGCGCGAGAAAAAAAGCTGTTGGAGTAGAAATTACGGTTACATCTGTTTTACTGTAAAAGGGTGGGACCTAGTTGCTCATCTAGTATCTCGTGTAAATTCGTACCTAGGCGGCACCAATGATCTAAGTTCATCGGAGCAGAAGCCATGAAAGTATTTGTAGAAGGGGCACAGGGAAGCCACATCACGCCGGTGAGAGAGTGGTTGCAGCCGGTCTGCCAAGTCAGTATCGATCACGTTAAAAGTGACTTCCTGTTATCCCAGGGTATGGCACCTTTGGAAAGTGCCTGAATACCGTACCACGTGTCAATACAGACCTTGTGAGTGAAATTAGATAGACGTGACTATTTAGGAGCCGACGGTTGTGCTAGCTCGAAGTCACAAGTCATCGTGACCGAAGATTTGAGCATACCGTACTTGTTCAGACTGTTGTTCACGCTAGATAATGCGCTCTCCCCCATAAACTGTAACTAATGTCAGCTCAGCATAGTTGCAGTATAAACAGGTGGGCTTTGTGGGTGTTGAACAAACACAAACGTTCCTGAGCAGGCGTCTGCAACGAGGATTAACTAGCCGCCTGAGTAGATTATTTTGTCTTTATGTGCAAGTGAATTAACAACTTTTGAGAATAACAATTTTTGTCCATAAAAACTATTATTTAATCTGTAAATGCGGAGAATATCGAGTCATACATTCCCCGCGAGTATTTGCATGTAAATTAATGTAACAAATCCGAACTAGTTTTTCTAATTTCTTTTCTATCATAACGATTAATTGGTCATATTTCGAGGTTTTAAAAGCTACTAGTTAAAGCATTTAAATAAACGTTATTATTTCAAAGTGTCACATATAAAAAAAATGTATATTTTTCTATCTTTTCAGTTTTATTGCCAAATGGAACGATAAGCAAACCCACGCCAACGCCATGTGGTGCTGGTATGTTTCAGTGCAAGAGTTCAGATTGTATACTCCAGTCTCAAGTGTGCGACTTCAGGAAACATTGCAAAGATGGGTCGGATGAAGATATCTGTGGTATGTTAACTTCAAGTTAAAATGCAGAATATTAAGTTTGTTTATCGGCAAATGCAATCATGTTAACCTGTTCATGCCAGTTAATTTTTTCATGAACTCCTAGCAGAATTAAATCTGAATATCTAAACTTAATTATAAATGGAACTTTGTGTGTGTGTGTGTCCGTTACCTATAGATTGCGAAACGGCTGAACCGATTTTCTTGAAAATTTACACAGTTGTACTATAAGCGTCTGCGAGTGTTCTTAGATAGGTTTTGTGTCGAGGTATCCCCGATAAATATCGAAAATCGATAATCGAAAAAATCGAGTTATAGAAGGAGTGGTCCGATTTTAATTAAATTTGATGCACTCATAGACAAAGACATAAGAAATGATATTCAGAAGTTTCAAGGTTGCAGTTCTTACAATAGTGCAGAAAATCGATAATATATATCTATATAAAAGGCACGATTTTTGTGTGTCTGTTTATCTGCCTGTATGTCTGTATTTTTGTCAGCCCTTTTATTTTAGTTTTTGCTTCGGGTTTGGCTCTAAGTAGGTTTAATTGTAGTTCTTAGTCTCAGCCATGATCCCGTTTACTCAGAGGACTTATTTAATCTTCAAAATTCAGTTTACAACAAAAAACTTACTTAATATCAATACCAGGAAATCAAAATTTGACTTGCATCCATTCATTTTTCTTTGAGTCTACGGTTTCACTTTAACTGGAAACAACTATTACTTTTTAGTCTTCCGTGCCAACGTCCAAAGTGTCTGAGCTCCAGGACCATGTATTAGTTTTAAAGCTTTCATTACACACGAGCAACGCCGGGTTATACTGCTAGTTCTCAATACTTGTTACATATCGTTATTTTTCAGGTACCTGCAATTTTGAATTGGTTGGTAATTGTGGATGGAAAGATCGGAGTACCGGCCGCTTCAAATGGCAAAGCCACCAAGGAGATTCCCCTGGGAAATTTGGTCCCATCAAAGACCACACTTCTAAATCTGATATTGGTGAGATTTAAAAGTTTTACCTTAGTAAAAATTCTCGTATATTTGGGAGGCAATTCTAACAGTGAATGTCTATTGTCCGATATCTGGCTGCACTGAAAGCGTTAAAGTGTGTCTTCATTTCATTGAATGAATGACTTCGACATTAATTACGAACGTAGGTTTATTTAATTTGGAGCCAATTTGTGTTTTTTAAGAAGTTTGGCTTGTCTGCGGGTCGAAATCGTTTTGGATTTTCACAGGCGAATGGCTGTGGGCTATTTATGTGATCTGTACAAAGAAAAACGAAAAGTCGACAACGAAAAAAGGAAAAAAAACAGGAAGGAGTGGTCCAATTACAATCTGAACTCATATTATGAACAAAAAAAATGCAAGCTGTCGTTGTTTTTCCCGCTAGCCTGCACTAAATAATTCGCGTATATTTTACTATGTCAACTGCAAAAAAAGCTTAATTATAGCTCGTATTTCAATAAAAAACAAAACTACACTTCGCTTCCCTGTGTAATGATGCAAATGACAAATATTAAGAACACCTTTTTTGTTTTTTACAGGCAAGTACATCATGGTTCTTGGATCTGCTGGAGTTTTTGAATCAGATGCATACCTGGTGACTCGGCCATTAGGTGCAACAGCATCCACTTGTCAAGTGGAATTTTATGTTTACATGATAGGCGATGGAGTGGGTAAGTCCGCTTCTTTCATTTTTTTTTTCACCCCACATTCTTAATTTTCTTTTTCATTATCATTTAGCTTTCGTTTATTTTCATTCGTCCCCATTTTCTCCTTCATTTAAGATTATCATGTTTCACTGAAAAGCATCACTTTTGTTAATGTCTACTTTTTTTCTTTCTGTCTTTAAATTAGTTTAAGGTTTGACAAGTGAAAACAATCTGATACAAATTTTTACATAGTAATTTCAGTCGATGATATATTATTTAATGTAAAGCTCAGTAAAATAGGAGAAAATCTGTTACCCAGCGCTAAGATTAGTAAAATAGCAGATAATCTGTTACTGAATGCTAAGCTTAGTAAAATAGCAGATAATCTGTTACTGAATGCTAAGCTTAGTAAAATAAGAGATAATCTGTTACTGAATGCTAAGCTTAGTAAAATAAGAGATAATCTGTTACTGAATGCTAAGCTTAGTAAAATAAGAGATAATCTGTTACTGAATGCTAAGCTTAGTAAAATAAGAGATAATCTGTTACTGAATGCTAAGCTTAGTAAAATAAGAGATAATCTGTTACTGAATGCTAAGCTTAGTAAAATAAGAGATAATCTGTTACTGAATGCTAAGCTTAGTAAAATAAGAGATAATCTGTTACTGAATGCTAAGCTTAGTAAAATAAGAGATAATCTGTTACTGAATGCTAAGCTTAGTAAAATAAGAGATAATCTGTTACTGAATGCTAAGCTTAGTAAAATAAGAGATAATCTGTTACTGAATGCTAAGCTTAGTAAAATAAGAGATAATCTGTTACTGAATGCTAAGCTTAGTAAAATAAGAGATAATCTGTTACTGAATGCTAAGCTTACAGAAATAGCAGATAATCTGTTACTGAATGCTAAGCTTACAGAAATAGCAGATAATCTGTTACTGAATGCTAAGCTTACAAAAATAGCAGATAATCTGTTACTGAATGCTAAGATTAGTAAAATAGCAGATAATCTGTTACTGAATGCTAACAAAAATAGCAGATAATCTGTTACTGAATGCTAAGCTTACAAAAATAGTAGATAATTTGTTACTGAATGCTAAGCTTAGTAAAATAATAGATAATCTGTTTTTCAACGCTAAGCTTAATAAAATAAGTAATCTAAATAAAGGAATCGGGTATGGTGAAGCTGGCTAAGTGAGTTCAAATTCCAGTTGATTTTGTTACATTCACATTGCACGAATGGTTTTGGAAAAGGCATGAATCCATTTTCCTCCAGCGATAGGTTAAATAGCAGGGCACACTCTAGTAGCAACCAGTTCGAGAGTAGGGAACATCTTAATTCTAAACCAGCCTAAAGCGAGATAAGCTCCCTCCGGTTATCTTACCACAGGTGTACCACTGCTGCAGTGCATACGGTGCTCCTACTACACTAATTAGTTACGGAATTCGGGATGTGACGCTATAAATTAAATATATGTACACCTGTATGCATCCAGGTTTGTTTGTCATGAGCAAATCGGGATATTTTCTAATAATGTTCACCCAACACGAGTCACAAAAGCCACTCAGGCTTATGGGTTACTGTGTGGTGTTGTGTGAGTGTAAGATAAAAACAAAACAGGAATTTCATAGGGTTATGCAAGAAAGATAACGATTGACCATATGTCCAAATTGTTGTGATTGGGAAAAGATCCTTTCGGGTGTCTTTTCCAAAAAGCAGCAGTTCTTGGGAAGAAGCTGACCGAGTGGAACTTACTTCTTACTAATACGATGGGAATGGTAATGATTCACCTTTTGTGTACGTGGCGTGGTGGGTTCCGGTAGTAAAGGTCAGGGCTGGTGGGACGAAGGAATGCAGCTCAACTGAACACATGCCGTGGCAATAACGATAGAGCAGCGAGGGGCTTACATTTCGTAGGCAAAAAAGGGGTTATAGGACGAAAAGTAATTCATCACCCACAATGTCACGGAGATGATTATGAATTCTATAAAGATAGGCCAGTGAGGAGTGGGAAGCGCCAGCCAAGATGTAACAGCAATACTCTATTTCTGCTATGAATTGGCTCTTGCAAAGATAGAGTATCGTGGGGTGGGGAGTCAAATACATTTTCTTTTTTAATCATTGAATCGTTTCCTGTTAAGGAAGGCGATAATGCCACTAGAACGCAAGGCGTTATTGGGAGTGAAAGAATTTTAGTAAATTGCAGGGAAGCAAGAAATTGGAATCGAGTTCCACTGAATAGAAACGCTATAAAATAAACTTAGAATATTGCGCTTGTTAATTCAACATTAAAAAGGGTGAGATCGAGTTTCTAGTCCCCAGACAGCATGAATTTAAGCGTGCGACTAAGTTTGAACAATCATCAGAACAATTGCCATGAAAAATTTGTAGAAAAGACAGAGGGGAGCCGTGACGTGTCGAGAAGCCAGGTCAGGATTCATTACATGACAGACGCTTTTTTGAATTTTGTCAAGATCCTCGAATCATATAGTAGAAACATCAGTGCCAATGCGGCAGCAATATTCCGTTCTCGTGCTTTCCAGTAAACATTGATTACAGACAATTTAAACGCAATGCCAATCGCTGTCTCTTGTCTATGACGGCAATATTCAATTCACAGAGGAACAAGAGATGTGTAAGACGGATTCTGGTGAGTAAAACTGTCTGTCACGACACATAGAACCAACTTTCTTTGCAGTAGACTTAGTAAATGATCCAATAATCACTCCATTTAATATAATTGAAAACGTGAGACCAAGATTTTAAAAGTTGCTCTCTTGAAGGTTAGCATCAGCCATGCTGATGACAAGCAGAAAAGGTTCTTAGTGGTGATTAAATGAAAGCAGTTTAGTTTTGAAGTTAGAATTTACGAGCCATTCCTTGCCCCAGTTAACTTATGGTTGGCGATTGTTTTTGAGAGAAGTTGCCAGGTTTATATTATCAGATATGTCGGACTTGCTTCTAAGGCAAGTAAATAGTTGCCATCTGTATAAATACCTCGTTAGGAACTGATAACATCAGGATGGTCGTTGATGAAGATCAAAAATAACGTAGGCCCAATGATAGAGCACCAGAAGGCCTCTGCATTCATACGAAATGATCTAGAAGCCTGTCCGTTCAAAACAATCTTAATTACATAATTCGTTAGAAATGACTGGATTAATCCAAATATTAATCTAGAAAAAACCGTAGCCCTTGAGTATGCCACAATCTGTCAAATCCCTTTGAGATATCTGGAGCCACATTCTTAGTTACATCATTCTTGATAGACAAGAATAGCTTGATAGAAAAATTCAGTGATAGCTGTTAAAACATTGGCAGTAGACCTGAAGAAACAGAAGCCATATTGTTTACACGAAAGGTGGGGAATCAAGCAGAGATACTCCAGATGAGTCGAGTTTAGATTTGGAAGAGAATTTCCGAGCAAAGCACTCTGCATTATCTGCAGTAGATGACAATATCTCAGATTTATTGAAGAGAGGAGGAACTGAGAATTTGCTATGGTTCATCACAAACTTGCAGAGCCACCACTAATCTCTAAAACCAAACTAGTGAGAGGCTATACGATGTCTCCTTTTATCAGCGAATAATGACTTCACCTCTTTGAGGAAATGCCTACATTCCTTACCAACGTTGGCGAAGAAACGTCTCTTACAATCGGACCTGTTGCTTTGATCTAGCTGGAATAAGTGATTACTGTGGTCTTCAGCAGAATGTGCGTTGTGGTGCAGTGGATATCGACTCGGAACGACAAATCGGGTTGCAAAGTTCGAATTCCAGTTATGAATTAAATAACAGGACAGATTGGGTTCTACAGCCTTGGCTGGCAACCAGTCTACCGCAGAAAGGAATGACAAACTACTGCGGGATAATCTTCTACCCAGTCAATCATGTTTCTTTTGAGACATGATCGCCCAAAGCGTGTATCACGGATGGCACTTAATTGGCTGTGTTTTTTAGCAGCTGAACAGACGGAAAAGAACTAAGTTTCGCTTGGTATTTTTGTGCTGGTAGGAAAACTTAGGTGTCAGCTTTCACCCAGGAAGAAACCCCAGTGGTACATTTCTCAACAGGATGATTAAAAATATTATTACATGGAAAATCGCAAAACGAATCCCAATTTCCCCGGTCTCTACAATCTTGAGCTGTTTAAGTCTAGAGTCAACTGTTATCTTCCACTCTTATCCATATAGGCTACCCCTTAACATAATCATCTACCTCGTGTATCCACCCCCTGGATTTGTACTGGGTGAACTGTACTGTAAAAATAAACGCAAAGATGAACTGAAAGCAAAAATTAAGGCAATATGCACTAAACTAAACTAAACAAAGAGGCCGTCCAGAAGAATTGCAGGAAATTATGAAGTCGTCCATGGCGATCTTATTGAATAAATTTACTCTTTATTATTTCAAGATATTTTTCTGTAATGTTGGTAAATATATCTGTTAAAATGAGACGTCATTGTTATTTTCATTTTTTGCGTAATGTAGGCAACAATTTACTCATCCAAACTGTTTGCGTTGAGATCTCTGAGAAGTGAGAGACATAAATCAAATTAATTTAAAAACTTAATCACACACGATTTCCCAGAAAGTGTTTGCTTCTGTTTTTTTTTTTTTTTTTTTAGATCCCCTTTGGTGTCTGTCTGAATTCTAAGTAATTCTGCCGAAACTAGTGTTTTAATGCATATACTTCTAAATGAGGATGTGAGTTGTGGTGCAGTGGATATCGACTGGGAACGCGAGACCGGGATGCCGAGTTCGAATTCCAGTTGAGTTCCTTGCATTCACTTACGCACGAATACCCTTGGGGAAGGTATTAATCCGTCACTTCCTTCCAGTAATGGGTTAAATAACAGGACAGATTGGGTTCCATAGCCTTGGCTGGCAACCAGTCTACCACAGAAAGCAATGGCAACCTACTGCGTGATAATCTTCGGTCCAGTCAGTCATGTCTCGAAAGAGACATGATCGCCCGAAGCGTGTATTACGTGTGGCACTTAACTGACTGACTTCTAAATGCGTATATATACAGACACCCAACTTGGTGTATATGTCAGCGAACACCTCCCTCTAGCTTAGGTGACATCTCTTGAATCCCTGGATCATTCTTTCATGTGCTTCCGCCTCTCACTTCTAAGCTCAGTTAGATATCTCTTCTTTCTCTATCGCTCCCCCTCCTCCTCTGACTGTTCGGTACTTGACAGCATCTCCGTCAATATCGACAAGGCCATTTCTTCTCATCCATCTGCCCATATATTTGTGTTTGGTGACTTTAACGCCCACCACACCAAGTGGCTGAAGAACTTTGTCCCCGACCTTACTGGTGTCAACCCCATGAATTTTTCAATCTCCCAATCCCTTACGCAAGTGGTGGACTTCCCCACGCGTTTCTCCGATAACTCTAACGGAAGGGACTTGCTACTAGACCTCTGCTTCACTTCCATCCCATACTCTTGCACTACCAGACAGCTCTGCCCTCACGGAAACTCTGACCACGCCGTAGTTTCCGTCAACATCTCATTCCATTCCCACCCTACCCAAGAAACCCAGACCAGCAGAATATCCTACTGCTACCAAAGAGCAAACTGGGATTCGTTCCGAGACTTCCTCAGTGACGTCCCTTGGAACAACGTTTTTAGTCTTTCCGTCGAAGACTGTGCATCCGAGGTCTCCTCCTGGGTTAAGGCTGGCATCGATGCTTTCATCCCTGCCAGGAAATTTCAGCTTAAATCTCATTCGTCTCCCTGGTTCTCGCCCGCTTGCTCGGCCGCCATTGCCCACTGGAATCATTTCTTCCGGCTCTATCGTAGCCACGCGTCGGACCAAAACAGGCGCCTTTTCGCCTCAACTTGTAATAAGTGTAAAAAGATACTTAACGAAGCTAATATGTTGTTTGCTGCCAGAATGAAACAACGCATAGCATCCTGTAAATTCGGCGCCAAAGACTACTGGCGACTCTGTAAAAGCGTGCTTAACAAGAGTAAGTCCTCAATACCCCCACTAATCAATGGATTTGAGGTCCTCACCTCCTCAGCGGACAAGGCTGAATGCTTTACTCGCAGATTCTCGACCAATTCGAGACTGGATTCGTCTGGAGTTTCTATACCCGACTTCCCACCTAGAACTGAGGCTCAACTGAATGACGTCCACATTACACTTTCGCTGGTTTCTAACATAATCTCAAAACTTGACCCTCACAAAGCGAGCGGTGGGGACGGAATCCCAATCATAGTCTTGAAGAAATGTGCCCTTGAACTCTCCTCTGTTCTTTCTAAGCTCTACAACCTCTGCCTATCTGCTTCCTGCTTTCCTGCCTGTTGGAAGTCTTCCTCTGTAGTTCCTATATTTAAGAACTCTGGAGAACCCTCGGACCCCGCAAATTACCGCCCTATCAGCCTTCTTCCGATCTTTGGCAAAGTATTCGAAGCCATTATCAACGCCGAGGTGGTTCAGCATTTCACAGCCCACAGGCTCCTCTCGGACAAACAGTATGGCTTCCGCTTCACCAGGTCTACTGCTGATATGATAATGACCATCACCAGGCTCTCGACAAGAATGGTAAAGTCCGAACCGTTGCCTTGGATATTTCTAAAGCATTCGACAGAGTCTGGCATGCTGGCCTTCTACGGAAACTGCGGAACTATGGTATAACTGGACATTTGTTTGACCTAATCCAGTTATTCCTCTCTAACCGCACATTGAAGGTGGAATCAAACGGACATGCCTCCCAGAACTATCATACAAACGCGGGTGTCCCTCAAGGCTCTATCCTAGGTCCTACGCGCTTTCTGGTGTACATTAATGATCTCTCCGATGCCATAACATTCCAGGGAGGCATGTACGCCGATGACACCACAGTTTACTCTCGCCTCGATCAAAAATCTGGTGTGGGCGACAAAGCTAACCTTGCAGCCGAGCTTGAAAAGGACCTCCAATCCGTTTGTGGACTGGGGTAAGAAATTGCTCGTAAATTTCAATTCTTTCAAAATGAAGCTGCTATCAATTAATGATCATAGACATTCGCACCTACCTCCCATTAGCATGGAGCAGTCTAGCCTTCCTGAGAGTAAAACACTACGCCTGCTTGGCCTCACACTGTCAGCGGACCTCAAGTGGAATGACTATATCGAATCCATTGCTAAATCCGCTGCTATGAAAGTCGGTTCTCTGCGCAGGGCCCGGAAGTTTTTTCCGTCTGAATCTATCCTGCACATATATAAATCTACCATCCGCCCGTGTATTGAATACTGCTGCCACATCTGGTCAGGTGCCCCTGCTATTCTCCTCCCGGTTCTTGACAAAATACAATGGAGAATCTATAATGTGGTCGATACCGACTTGGCAGACCAGCTGCAGTCACTCTCTCACCGGCGTGACGTGGCCTCTTCTATAAATACTTTCACGGTTTCTGCTCCGATGAACTTAGATCACTGGTGCCCCCTAAGTACGAATTTGCACGAGATACTAGAGTAGCAACTAGGTCCCACAGTGAAACCGATAAAATGTAACCGCAATTTCTACTCCAACAGCTTCTTTTCTCGCACTTCCCGCCTGTGGAATTCCCTTCCGCATACTTGCTTCTCCGACAGCTACAATCTCCAGGAGTTTAAATGTAAGGTCAATAGACATCTCCTAACACACTAACTCGCATCCATTTTCTCAAACACTCTTTCTATGTACCTCCTTACTCGTCTAACGCCTTCCTTCTGACATTTCCTATATCTAATCGCTCTCTCAGCACCTTCCGCTATGTAAACTCCCTGTGCAATAGTGGCAGTGGAATGCCTTGCTTGGAGTGAAATGATTTTAAAAAAATATATATATATATATATATATATATATATATATATATATATATATATATATATATATTAGAGTATTTTAGTTTTTATGTATACTTGTACACACCAACTCATATATACCTGTACATATACACGCATATACAAATTTTAGTCTTTTTTCATGTATGCATCCGTGCGCGCGCGCACGCACACGCACACAAACAGACACACACGGGCCTTTATCTTTTTTGGTTGGCAGAGAAATTTTACACACTCTTAAAGAAAAAACATTTCAACTTTATTTTGTGCTGTGTCTCTTTAAACCGAAACGATCATAGCTCTCCACAACCACCTATCTCTCAGCAACATTTGATCCATTGATGTCTCTCCCACCATCCCTTTACACAAAGGTAGATAATTACTTTCGATACGTCGATTTATTATTGCATTAAGACATTTTTATATACAGGCTGCGATGGATAAATTGCCGTCTAAACTAAAGAAAAAGAATGAAAATAATACTGACATCTAATTTTAACAAACATATTTACTAAAATAATACATAAATATCTTAAAATACTAACGAGTAAAATTATTCAATAAAATCGCCATTGGCTTCAACCATTGCTTCTAGATTTTCGGAATCTCCTGCAACTCTTCTGGACTATCTCCTTGGTGATGGCTGCCACAATCCTTGCCTTTAGTTCATCTTTGGTATTACAACGAGTTTTGTTGGTCTTTCGCTCAATTGCACCCCGCACATAATAAAGAAGTTTGCAGTCTTGGGAGTTAAGTAGCAAGATGTAAGGGGTGAGATGGTTGCAGAAATTGTATGTTCTTTTGCTTGTGTGTCATAGTGCAGAGTCCAGTTAGACAAAAGATCTTGCAGTAGTTCTTCCTATGACGCAGGGCAGCACTATTTTCTCAAGGCACTTTACGTGGGCCTATGTTGAGTCTGAGGCATTGTGGAAAGATGAATGGAGACATAACGTCGCCAAACAACTTTGTAATCACTATTACGCATTCAACTCTTTCTGAATCCTCTGCACTGTCCTCAGACACTCTGAAATGCTCCTATTAGAGCTTCCGGTGAGAATGCCAAGCAGTACCGCATGTCATTTCTGTGAAGTCGACAAAATGAAAACTCGCATGCGCAAAATTAAAAACATAAAATGTCGACAATTTACCCATCGCACCCTAAAAGTGTGAACGAGAAAACAAAATAAATAAAAATACCGATATACACTAACTTTCTGGTTTGTCCATTCTCTGTGCTATAGAGACACTGGGGTAATTTAATATTTCTTGTATCGTCTTCTCCTTCGTTAAATTTACATGTGTATACGATGATGTTATTCTTAACAAAATTTTCCTTGTTTCTTTACTCGTTTCTTTAAAATAAAATTTTTCATTTTCCAGGCGAGATCACTCTGAATATAATCAATCCACTTACATACAAAGTAAAGAAACAAGTAGCTAAAGTGATCGGAAACCAAGGCGATCAATGGAAGAGGATTGTGGGAAATATTGGTGCCCAATCTGCAGGATTTGCTGTAAGTAAACGCAATAGAAATTTGATCTGCAATCGTGTCTCATCTATCTGAGACACCTCGACATAGTGTAATAGTTAACAAGTTACTAATAATTGTTCTAGCAAAACAGATTAGTGGGTTTGATCCGCACTGGGTACCCCATACCTTCGGTCGTGTGACACATTTAAGTTACACTTCGAAAATCACCATGCCTCGTCTATCTCAGCTTTACTCAAGGCAATCTTTCGTATTTTTTTCTTATTCTTTTCTTAAAAAACTTAGCCATTATTTTTATTTATTTATTTATTTTATTTTATTTTTTTGTCTAAAGAGATCAGAAATTAGACGAGACATTTTTGCACATCTTTCTATTTGTGCTTTACTCAAAGACAACCTCTCGTGATTGTCTCTTTTTTCATTCGTGTTAATTTCTACCGATTAAGTTCTCCAATGAAAACGATTCTTTTGGGAAATTATCTTCACGTCATTTTCAATTATAAGATAACCATTTTGACTTAAGATTTTTGTATAGCAATTTAGTTGGTTACAATCAAATTGCGTTCAATCTATAGGATTTACTCTAAGTGAAAGCAGATTAAAAAAAAGAAAAAAGGTTTCTTATAACTGAAGTCAAGGCTCAGAGCAGAGAATTCCACTAATGAACTCAACGGCCATGTATTCACCACCAAGGTGACTCTTCACATCGGAGGATATCAGCTGTTATTCGTCCTGGGAAGAAATGGACATCGACACGTCTATTTTATCAAATATATGATAAGATGTGTAAAGGGAGCAGGTCAACTACTCAATAAGCCTACGATAACATGGCTACGGGACTGATGACGAACGCAGTAAATATAGTGTAGTCGGTTTCTTCTGGCTTGTAATAATGATTTATTCTGTTCTGTTTCCTCCAAAGTAGCGTAAGTCAAGCACTCCTACAACACGTGCCTTCTGTTTGCTGTGACAGTCGCACTGTGTACGTCGCCTCTAGAAGTTCTTTTTATAGATTTAGTAACAGTTCAAATTTGCATAGGTGGATTGTTGTTTGTTTGTTTTTTTTTTTGTTTTTTTGTTTTTTTAATCATTTCACCCCGAGCAAGGCGGAAACGCCACTGATGTGCAGAGGGCTACATAAATGTAAAAAGATTAATTAGAAAAGAGTGAGGAGTACAAACTAGTTAGAAAGGAACAATAGAAAGCTGAGAAAGCAGGTGCAATGACAGATACATAGGTGGAGAGAAAGGGAAGGTTATACGGGGGTGGGGAGAGAGCTAGAGTCCAGTGGTTAGTAGATGAGTATTGACTTTGCATTTAAATTTCTGGAGGTTGTAGCCGTCAGGAAAGCAAGAATACGGGAGCGAGTTCCACAGGCGGGAAGTGCGAGAGAAGAAGCTGCAGGAGTAGAATTGTCGTCTGCATTTGTGTTTCTCGTGAGAGTATCCAACTCCGAGATGTTATTTTTTTAATATACGACTCGTAACGACGCCATTTTTTTTATTTTTGGTTGGAGTGGAGGGGGATATTTTAATCCGTTTTCGTCCAGAAAGGTAAGCTATTTTTTCTAGTGTTGCACACACTTTTTTTTTTTTTTTTTTGGGGCTTTTCTCAGATTCTCACTTTCCACTCTCCAGCCGCCTTCAGCACTCGCCACCTGGTGGCGCGTGTGTAGGTTTGGAAGGCAATGACCAGCTTTGACAAGCTAAGACTAGCTTTGTACGCAGTATTGCGTAAGCGGGGGGCTGGGTAATCGCACTCAGGTTTCCCCACGTTAAAAACTTTTCCTTGTATCATCACTCGCTCCAGTAAGTGAGTAGGATAAATCCCGTGTTACACATAGTTTTCACCAACCCAGTAAATATCGACCAGTTAGTTTACATAGTTTTTGACCTGGATAAGATGGTTGTGTTTATATGATTAATAAAAACTTTTCTTTTCCTTTGTCCCTTCCACTCGATCTCTAATATTATTCGTTTATTTATTTATTGCGACAGGAAAATGTTTAAATGTATGATTCTATTTGAAGTATATGGAATAATTTTCAATCCCATTATCAATATTGGGAATTATCTTTTGTAAAAACTTATAATCTTTTGGCTGAAATGTGAACTCTCTCCGAGAATACAGGGTCTTGGTTCAAACGTTGGCTTCAGTTTAAATTTGGAGAGAACTTTCTTAGAAAAACATATCAACAAATATTGGCGAATCAAACGTGTCCACACCTGGCGTTTATTACTTGAGAAAAATAAAAAGGTTAATGACACATTTATTATACAACAGATTGCTGCTCTTCTCACAATCGATTTGATGTCAGTTTACCGTTGAATGCTGTTCAACAATTTAACCTCACAGGACATTGCTGGTGGCATAAATTTGGTGTTCGGGAAAAGTGGGGGTGCGGTTATTATTATATCGCAGCCAAAGATCAATTTAAGTTAATCTTTTCGGGCATCAGCCAGAGAGTCATAATCAACCAGCTACTCTAACTGCGTTGTGATGCAGTGGATATCGGCTCAGAACGAAATTTAAGAGCCGAATTGGAATTCCACTTGGATTCGTTGCATTCACTTACGCGAAAATACCCTTGAGAAAAGTATTAATCCGTCTCTTCTCCCTCCGCCAATGGGTTAAATAGCAGGACAGATTAGTTTCTATAGCCTTAGATGGTCACCAGTCTACCGCAGAAAGTAATGACAATCTACTCCGGGAAAATATTCTGTCCAGTCCGTAATGTCTTTTTCGGGACATGATCGTCCAAGCGTGTATCACGTATGGCACTTAACTGACTCTTACAATGCCTCAAAAGCTACCTTGGCGTTAATCACTTCTAAAAAAAAGTGTAAAGGTGTAACAGTTTTTCTTTTTATATTTTTCTTTTTATCTTTCTTTTCTCTTTTTCTTTTTGATATTTTTACTGGCATTGCATTCATTTTTCAGAATTTTTTCTGATATTATGATATCTGCTTTTCTCACCTGTTCTTCAACACACAAAGAGAATTATATTCTTTGATATTGTTTTTTGTTCATTGAAATATTTGCTAATAGTTTCTTCTCTCACACTTTTTCGATTGTGGAACTCTTCTGACCTTTTGCTTTCTAGTAATCTTTCATTTTTTTCCATTTTTTTGTCAATTTAAATGCAACATTAATCGTTGTTTTTTGTCTATGACAACAATAATCAATGCACGGATAAACGGTAGATTTATAAATGTGCAAGATGGATTTTGGCGAGAAAAACTGTCTGACTGAACTCATAGAACAAACTTTCTTAGCAATAAATCTGGCAATTAATTCAATACAATCACTCCACTTCAAGAAGATGCACAGAGATGCTCTTCTGGAGGTTAGCATCAGCCATGCTGATGGCAAAGTGAAGACGTTTTCAGTAGTAATTAGATTAAATAATTTTTATGACGTTAGAAATTATAAGCCATTTCTTGTTCCAGTTAATCATTGATATTTTATTGCTCTGTCATTTATGTTTTTCTTATTCTTTACCACTCAATAATCTCTTGCGTTTTAGCGGTTGACTTGCTTGGGGTGAAATGATTTTGTTTTTAAAGTCCCAGTTGCATTAACTACACTAACTGTTCGCTATTGTAAATAAGTCTTGGCTTGTTAAGCATTGTCCTAAATATCACTTAGGTCGCCTAGCATTAGATGATGTTTGACAATCTAGTCTCACAGATCGGAAATTGTCTCGTGCGACACACTGAGCCAATTTTCTTAACAGCAAACCTAGCAACGGAATCAATATAATCTTTCCACTTCCTTTCAGCTGAGAATGTAAGCCTTAGAAGGCGCAACGAGTCGTTCTCCTAGAGGTTAGCATCATCTATGCTGATGGCAAGCAGGGAGGAATCTTTCCGGTGATAGAGAAGATCCGTTTTGGAGCCGTCACGTTTAGTTTAGTTTGACGGTATATCAACCTCTGTGGGTTATTTAATGCCAAAAAGGTGGGGTTTTAAGGTATTTTTTTAAATGTTCGGTTATAGTGAGAAGGTTGATTTAGTCAGATTTTAATGAAAATTTTGTTTTTCTTTTTTTATTTTAGAAAACTGAAAATGTCTTCTAGTTTTGTATTCAAAAATGTTTTGCTGAGAATAATATTTTTCCTTAAAAAATGTTATGGTAATTTTTTTCTTCAAAAATGTATATTTTTCAATAAAAGTTTATTTTTATGTATATATTTCCATAAAAGTGTATTTCTTTTTACTTTCATAGTGTTTTGTCCCCAGTTTGGGGGTTAACTATTTGCCCATAGCTGGGACCCTAACAGGTGCTATCATTCCGGGTTAGCGTGGACCTGGGATCAACAGCAATTAAAATGTGGTTCCATGCTCCTCACAACCTCCCAATCAGAGGCCTTGCTGCTGGGTGCAGTTTACCGTCATGCTCAGGATCTTGGAGCCGTCAAAATTAACATGCCATTCGTTGCCCAGTTAACAACAGACTGTAGGCCATTGTTTTAGATCAACTGCCAATTTGATTTTATTAAACTTTTGAGACTTACTATCGTGTCGTCAGGAAGGTCATTGATGAAAATTAAGAACAGCGTAGGTCCAAAGATAGAGCCCTGGTGGACACCTGCATTGGTACAAAAAGATCTAGAAGAGTGGCCATTGAGGACGATTTTATGTCACAATGACTGAATCAGTTAAAGAGTTCATTTAGAAATATTATAACGTTTCAACTTATGAAGAGAAAAAGATCGGTATAACAAACCCTGTAAAACGCTCTTGAGAAGCTCAAAGCAACAGCCAAGGCTTCTTCAGTCTTACCTGAAACTTGAAAGACTTTCAGAGATAATCGTTAGTACATCAGCAGTTGCTTGTCTGAAAGGTCTTACGATGTGAGATGCTTAGTTAATTCAGTGTTTTTACTAGTTTACTAAAAGGGGTACAAGGCTAATAAGTCGATAGTTTGAAGGATCAGATAAGTCAAACCACTTTTTGCGTTCAATCACCGAAGTTAAACAAAGTTGAGTCTGGTCAGTATGTGGATGAATGACCGCTTTGGAATATCAGGTACTGTAAACCGCTACCTACACTCTGAACCAGTGCAGTAGGGAATGTCGCAACCCTTTCCTTGAACGGCAAATAGTGAAGAAGGCCTACCTTTCACAAAGGACTTAACCACATTGATTAAGACTGTTTTTCATTTTTCTATTCTATTTTTTATTTAGTTGCTGTTTCATGCCTTACCTAATGTCCAGCATCTTACGACTGGTACTACCACTGATATGGCAATTGACGATGTAAAATTATTGAATTGCGAACCTAAATCAACAAGTAAGTCAGTTTCAGTTTTATTTGTATCTCTTTTGCGTTTTACTGTCGTTTATCGCAATGTTTCTCTTAAAAGAAAAGTATCGTCGATTCTGAAGAGTTAATACATTTGCCACAATTTTTTGAATTTACTAAATGTAACATAGCCAAATGGTAGGTGCAGATGATGTTGTGACACGATAACTAGGCGTATATTAAGGTGGATTTGTAAAATGTGTATTTTATTATAATAGATTAAGAATAGAAAATGGTTAAGAATAGAAAAATAGTTTTAAGACATGTTTCGTTTAACGAAAGTACTAAGTGAAAAAGAAAAGGAAAAAAATAAACGCTTTTTCTTTTATAAGTAAATTTGCAGAAGAGAAAAGGGCATCAGATTACTGTTAAATCCTACCAGTCTTCCAATAAAATATTTGACTAAGTGATTTGATGTGATAAAAGATAAAGTTTAGGAAATAGATTTTAGGTGACCAGGTCAAAACTCTTTACTGTATCTTGACCACACATTAAGAAAATAAAGAAAAGATAATAGAATTTTACCTTTCTCCAGGCAATAAAAATACGCCTGGTTACGGGTAAAGTGTCAGGGCTATAAAAACATCCGACGGCCTTCACACGAAGCTTCATTAAGATGAAAAGATAAAAAAAACTCCTGGAAAATACGTCGTTGGAGGCTGAGTGCAGACGGGATGTCTGCGGAATGTTTATACATCAAAGAAAGTAAAATTTAAGTTCCTTGAAATTTTGGACTTACATTCGCCAATGCTTATCTTTTGTTTTAACCCGTGGTCTAGTGGACTTCCGATTATTTCAATATAAATACAAGTGATTTTTCCAAGCAGTTCAGTTCAGCCGGGCGTGTGCTTGAAGTAGCTACGTGTTTCAGACACACTGAAGAAGGGAAACTCCGTTCGTCTGAGTCGGTCAGTTCTGCATTTGATCTCCATTAATTAGAGTTAGAGCTGAGTGTCACATCACCTGCCCCAACTGCAAGACTAACTCTGAACGAAATAAAGCATCGATTAGTTGTGGAAGTTCGTTCCTTCAATAGTTTATCTTGTTCCCCCAGCTTGAGACTTCGACTTTTTCAACCAACCCCCGGCAACATTACAGCGTGGAGAACGGCCGCCGGTGAAATTGTTCGGACCTCCATCTGGATTGTTACAATGTAACGATAAAGGAAATGGAATCGTCGAGCAGAGATCAAATTCCTGTCCTATTTTCCCCATATTATATGTTCACTTCCTCATGTCTGTCTCTATTCACTAATATAAAGTCGCAAGTTAGACTGAGCTCTCTAGCCATGGAAGGTGGTCAGTCCAAGGAACAGACATCTCTAAGTTCAAGACCGTGGCGAAGACATCGAAGAATCACTCTTTCTCAAGAAGATATGCCTATTCAGGATAATTAAATAAATAGAAGTTGCGGTCAGCCATGATCGCTTCCGTACTAAAGGAGTGTGGCGTCAAATAATAAAACATAGCCAAGTTAAGCAGAAGCACATTCTTATCTTTTCTTGAAGATCAGCATTGCATTCGGAACCCTAGCTTTTAGATGGGCTCGAGCCCCAACAAATACAAAACCTCTGAAACTAAGCTTAATTGAGTCTGTCATAGGGCAACAGTAGTAAGAATTGACCTCTACATATTCGTAACAGTCAATGAGTCGAGCATGCCAATCATCGCTTTATAGGCGGCTGGCTTTGTGTACTTTGTTACTCAAAATCTACCTGAAATGATAAAGTCATTTAATATTAATAAGAAATTAGACGAGCTAGGCTAATTGCGTCATAAGACCCCTTCGCCGTGCTCTCCTTAAGACCCCTTCGCTGTATCTTGGAGATTGTCCGCTAATTTTAAATCTTAAGATGACTTCTACTTTGGATCAACTTACTGCTTTAACTCTGCTCCCTTTTCAATGGTGATTTTTATCTTCGAGAAAATTCAGATATCTTAAGAAGCCAATTTTGAACTATAATGGTGGCTTCTGACACACTCGTACGTTACAGATGCGATATTTTGCCTAAATTGGCATGAAACAAAGATTTGGTAATTGAAATATTCAAAATAGTATATTTGCTGTTTCCTTATAAGGAAACATTCGAAACACTCTTTAATTAATCGTATCTGGAACATTGTGGATTTTTTTTCGTCTTTTCATTAGTTACCACAAAACGACCAACGAAGAGCACAACGAAAGCTCACAGCCTTTCAAAATCTGTTACCCCAAAAGTTACTACCAAGAATGTGCAACCAGGTATGAATTTGATGATGATTTATGAAATTGTGTATTCAGGCAGAAATGACTCTTTTATACAAGTTTTATTGAAGACGACTGACAATACTGCGATGAAACACTTTTTCTTTTTCGTTTGTTGGTAGAATTTTCTAGAAATTACAGACAACAAATATGTATTAATTCACATGTTCTTTAAGGAACTGTGTTTCTGATCAAACCAAATTCATGAATAATTCTCTTGGTCATACTACTATATGCCTATCAAGAAGACTCACGTTACAGCTCAATTAAGGCTCATTTAGACCTACAAGGAAGTCTACTAAATTACATTCGCAACATACTCGTAGGAAAAACAGCTTTAATAGCAAAATTCACTTGCAAAAAATAAATCTAAAAATAATAGAAGCATAAATAATAATAAATAATAATAAATAATAATAAATAAATAAATAAATAAATAAATAATAATAAATAATAATAAATAATAAATAATAATAAATAATAATAAATAATAAATAAATAAATAAATAATAATAAATAATAAATAAATAAATAAATAATAATAAATAATAAATAAATAAATAATAATAATAAATAATAATAAATAATAAATAAATAAATAAATAATAATAAATAATAATAAATAATAATAAATAATAAATAAATAAATAATAATAAATAATAATAAATAATAATAAATAATAAATAAATAAATAATAATAAATAATAAATAAATAATAAATAAATAAATAAATAATAATAAATAATAATAAATAAATAAATAAATAATAATAAATAATAATAAATAATAATAAATAATAAATAAATAAATAAATAATAATAAATAATAATAAAGAAACGACGCATGCTCAATAACATCAAATTTGAACACGGCCACAATGTGCTGATTGATCGTGTTTGGAAAATAAAAAAAACATTACATCACTCTGGATACATATATAAAAATTTAAACATTAAAATAGAAAAGATCCTTGATAATGACTAATAGAAGAGCCGAAAGCTTTCGGACTGATTTCATACACTTAATGTCCAAGAAAGAAAACACTTATAGGAATACAAAAAAAAATGATTAAAAATCTTAATCGCAGTGTCTTGTCAGTCGTCCTTTATCATATATATATATATATATATATATATATATATATATATATATATATATATATATATATATTGTTAAAACATGTTCAAACTACTAAAAAATTGTACAGTTTATTTCGATATTGAAACAACAATGTCTCATCAGGTAGTTAATAATGATGGTAATAAACATTTCATATGAATCCGGTCTTCATAAATATGCATGTGAATGTGCGAACACAATATTGATATGTGATTATAGATGGATGTGTGTATATGTAGTTGTACGCACAGACGCATTATTATGGACATATGTGGATATAAGTGTGTCTACGTGTGTTGACCATGCCCTCCATAGTTTATGGATATAGAATACAGCGCAGTACGTAATCTGTTCTTTGAAACAACGTCACAGATTAACACTCACGAGTCAGACACACTACCGAATCGGATTAGATTGTGAATACTCGGGAAAATATGACCGCCTTTTATACACGTCGCATTGAATATTTTGAGCCTTCTGATTGGTTAAATATTCTGTTGGTGAACTATAAAATGAGACAGTCTGGATGTTGGTAACGAAAATGATTTACATTTACTGGCTGACTAGTATACAAATCGACCCTTTTTAAGTGCCTCTTGTAAATATGTGGTATTGTGGTGTATGAAGGATTGGGAGGTGATGGATGGGTTCTTGTGGTGAATAAGCTATTTGTAATGATTGAATAGGTCGTGATAGTGTATAGCTAGGTATAGGATCGCTAGTGTTGACCAATCTCTATCCCTCCCCTTTCGGCCATGTGACACAATTTTTGTAATTTTACAGAAATAAATATCGTATGCAAATCGACCCAAAAAACACTAACAACATGAGTGTGTTAATATGTAGGATTATATGAGTATACTTATTCATGTGCTTGTGAGTGGGAGTATAATGAGCTTATGGTCACTACTTCAGTACAATGAACTTTTCTCGCCCAGCCTAACGATCGCCAACCAAGATAAGGCAAAAGTCTTTGTTCTGGATTTTGTTACTTGATTTCCATTTCATTCTAAAAAGAAATGTTTGTACCCGTGTGAAATCTTTGTAGCGGATGTGCGTTGTGGTGCAGTGGATATCGGCTCTGAACGGGAAATGGAGGAGCCGAGTTCGAATTTCGGTTGAATTCTTTGCATTCACTTACGCGAAAATACCTTTAGGAAAGGTATTAATCCGTCGCTTCTCTATCCAGCTGTGGGTTAAATAGTAGGACAGATTGGGTTCTACAGCCTTGGTTGGAAACTCGTCTACCGCAGAAAGTAATGGCAAGGCAACCTACTGCGGGATAATCTTCTGCCTAGTTAGTCATGTCTCTTTTGAGGCATGATCGCCCAAGCGTGTATCACATATGGCACTTAACTAACTGACTGATTTGTACTGAACTGAACGATTATAGTGTGGTCTGATGAAATGAATTATAATTTATAACCACTCTAAATGATGAGCTTTCCTTCATATCATATATTGCTTTGGATAATATCCATTGAGCTCTCTGTAGAGATCTAACACTTAATATTTTATATCAAGTAGATCTTGTTGGATTATCCTCGCCATTCTCGAACTTGACATATATATATATATATATATATATATATATATATAAATCCAGGTGAAGAGGATCCACGGTTTTGAGTCCCCTGGAATTTATTTTCTTATAAACAGTGCTCAAATAATAAATATTGTAGAGCTTAATATAATCATATCATTATGAATCAAATGTGCATTGCGACACGAAAATTTCTGTTTCGAGATAGAATCTCGTCATCAGGCAACGTTGGTTATAAAAATGATTTAAACCTTTTACGTTTAAATGTAAATCATTTTCGCAACCGACATCCAAAATTATCTGATGACGAGATTCTATCTCGAAACATAGAAATTTCCTTGTTGCAGTGCACATTTAATTCATTATATATATATATATATATATATATATATATATATATATATATAATATATTTTATTGTATCTCTCTTCGTTTCTACTACCAAGTGGCAGATATAACCAATCCCGACAACAATGATCTGCCCACTTTTTATTTTCCTCCCTTACCCTTACTTCCGTTTTTTATACACACACAAACAAACAAATTAATTTTCCCAAAATGTTTTGTTGAGATGGGAGTTAAAATTACACGCTGAAATGGCTATTTGATTTTCTTTTTTTAATTGGATTTTTTTAATGCAATAAATATTGGCTCTGTAAATATATTTAATTACATTGAACACTCTGGCTGGGGTTTCTGTGCATGACTTTAAACTGCATCTGGCAGCAAGGCCTCTGATTGGAAGGAGCATGGAACCACTTCTTAGATCAGTGTTAATATAAATAGGGTCTTTTGGGATTTACCTCCCAGCCATTTTTTTTTCTGATTCATGATATATGAAGTAATGTTCACACTGGTCACGACCCGTGGTCTACTCGAGGTAGACGGTTACGTTAGCGGGCAGTTTGTATGGATAGTAGGGGTTGATCCGAGAGCGCAACAATTTTTTTTTTTATTTTTTTTATTTTATTTTGTTTTTTCTTCGAAGTTATAAATAACGGATGGCTGTGCCAAGAATTATTGCATTTATTTTTTTATATGCAATATTTTTTGTCTAATTTTTTTTTCTTACTTCAGCAGTCACGTCAAAGTCAACGCCTAGTAAAAAAACCACGCCAGCGCCTAGTAAAAAAACCACGCCAGCGCCTAACAAAAAAACCACGCCAGCGCCTAACAAAAAAACCACGTCAACGCCATCAGTAATAAGCAAAATAATCACATCAAAATCATCGGTGATAAGCAAAACAAGTACACCAAAGGGTCCCAAAGTTTGTGGACATGACAGCTTTTTGTGTCCTACTGAAACTCATTCGTGTTTCCCATCTGCTTTTCTATGCGATGGCCACGCAGACTGCCCCGACAATTATGATGAAGACCATTGCTGTAAGTATATTTATTTAATTACACACAACTCAGAAGGTACACACACATGTATATACAGGGTTCGACGGATAAATTGTCTAAATTACGCAAAAATGAAAATAATACTGACATGTCATTTTAAAAAATCTAATTACCAAAATTTAAGCGAAAAATATCTTGAAGTACTAAAGAGTAAAATCACTTAATAAAATCGCTACTGTTTTCAACCACGGTCCCCAGACGACTTTGAAATCTCCTACAACTCTTCTGGAAGTTCTCCTTGTGCATTTTTAGTGTTACAAGAAGTTTTGTTAGTCTTTTGATGAATCTGGGGAGTTAGGTGGCCAGATGAAAGGCGTGATGTGATCGTAGAAATTGTCAGACAACCATGACTGGGTTGTGCTTGTGTATCATGAGGCAATGTCCTCTTGCCAGATATAGTATCTTCCAGCGGTCACCCTCTTGATACAAGGTAGAACAATTCCCTTCAGGCACTTGATGTAGGCCTTCGTGTTGAGTTTAAGACCCTTACCAACAAATTTGAGAGTTCATTTCGTATCAGAACGATGACAGTGAGTTTTCGGAGTTGCCGTTCCTTCGTAATCACCATTAGATTCTTCCAACTCTTCACAAATACTCTGCACTCTCTTTAGATTGACACCAAAACACTCCAAGATGTTCGTATTAAGCTTCCAGAATGAATGGCAAACAGTACAGCATGCCATTTCTAAATTTCCTGCGGTGTGAATTGCGTCTTGGTTCTCTTTTTTCCACAGACAGTGCCCAACTGACCCAACTATATTGTGCAGTCAACAACAAAAAACCTACATCCGCAAAATTAAAAATATAAGATGGCAACAATTTACCCAGCGTTTTTGTGTGTGCGTAAAATATGTAACGTGTGTGTGCGCGCGCGCACTGTAGGAGATGTCATTAAGATGCAGTGGCGGCTCCAGGTCCTGTCAGACAATACAAGGTCTGATGAAAAAGTATCGAAACTAGTGCTATAAAAAGAAAACTACAACTCATATCAATTTGGCATTTAATTGTCTTCGAAATAGTCTCCTTCTAAAGCCATACATTTTATCAAGCATCGTTTCCATTTATGGAAACGTTTCTAGAACTCCTTTTTGGGGGGGATAGCGAGTAGTGGGATTTGATTTCTGGAAATAGGGAAAAGTTGCAAGAGGTGCGAGATCTGTGGAATATGGTGGTTGTCGGACCTGGGGAAGGTTGTCTTTGACCAAAAACCGCTGCACAAGCCATGACCACTGATGGAATCTCTGTGGTATAGTGACACGAACACGCTCTACAAACATGTAATGAACTCGACTGGAACTCAAATTCAGCACTTCGATACTTCAATCCGAACCGCTAACCATGACTCCACCACGAATAATCACTTTCTATTATAATAAAGATCGTTGTGTATCTATTTTTGTGTGTGAAATATATAACTTCCTGTCACACTCATAGAGAGAAACAATACTCTCGAGTTGTGAAGTGTATATATATATATATTTTTTTTTTTTTTAATCATATCACCCCAAGCAAGGCGGTAATGCCACTGATGTGCAGGGGGCTACATAAGAGTGAGAAGATTAGAAAAGAGAAAACCGGAAACCACATCCTAAACAGGAAACAAGGGATATATATATATATATATATATATATATATATATAACCGTACTGATGAGCTGTGATACAGCGAAACAGATCTGTCTGCAGATGACAATATATATATATATATATATATATATATATATATATATATACACTCTATTATGATAAAGACATATCCCACCTGTCGCTCTTGGGGGTTTGGAATATTTGTTTGTTTTTCTTTTGTCTTAAAGCAAGATACTCAATCGTAGGTACATCAATATATATGTTGCCATAATTTTAGGTGGCATATCGATATAAATATTTTGTTATAATTTTTTTGACATCATGGGCCCACTCGTATTATTATTATTATTATTATTATTATTATTATTGTATTGAATGTAAGATGAAATATTTGATGATTTAAAAAAATGTAAATTAAAAACTTATAAAATTTCTTCAATCTTATTATTCATTGAAAGTTTAATATTGATGACTATATTTCCCACCATAATTGGGCTACTTGAAAAGAAATCAGCGCCATATTAACCGAATGATTAAAGTATCGGTAATTGATTGAAACCTAAACGTCCCTGTTTAATAGACTACTTGACCCTCAATGAAATTTTTTTTTAATCGTATCACCCCCAGCAAGGCGGTAACGCCACTGATGTGCAGGGGACGACCTAATATTGAAAAGATTGGAAAAGAGAAAAGCCGGAAACCACATCCTAAACAGGGAACAAGGGATGAGCCTCTTAACCTGTTCAATAGACGTGGGTGAAGTGTGAACCGGGCGATAGATAGATCTATCTACTCCAATTGAAGAAAAGAAAAAAAAAGAAACCAAAGTGAGATGATTGGAAAAGAGAAAAAAGCCGGAAACCACATCCTAAACAGGGAACAAGGGTCAGAACAAGATACCTACATTTTTTTAATCATTTCATCCCAAGCAAGGCAGAACTGCCACCAGTGCAGGGGTGGGTACAATGAGAGAAAAAACAAGATACAGGGGGGTGTCAAAGAAAGGATAAGAAATGGATGGGACTCAAGGAGGTAGACAGCAAATGACGTTGCATTTAAACCCTTGGAGATTGTAGCTAGTATGAAAACAAGTAAATGGAAGGAATTTCCACAGACGGGAAGTACAAGAAAAAAAATTACATTTAACTATCTCAATGGTAAAAGAGTGGGAACCAGACGTCAATTCATGTGGCTGGGACACCAGGGAAAGAAGCTTGTTAGAGCAGTTGGCATGAAAATATTGGAAGAAAAGACACAGGGAAGCCACATCACATCAGTAAGAAAGTAACTGAAGGTGGGATGCCAAGTCAGGGTTGATTACATTGCAAATTTTCTTTTGGATTTTGTCAAGTTTCAAGGTGAATAGCAAGAGTGCTATTCTCTGCTGAGAATGCAAAAAGAATTTTCACCTTGTGTACCCAGTTTTACTAAGTGCAAACCACTTCCCTATTTAGGATGTGGTTTCCGGCTTTTTTCTCTTTTCCAATCATCTCACTTTGGTTTCTTTTTTGTTTTTTCTTCAATTGAAGTAGATAGATCTATCTATCGCCCGGTTCACACTCCACCCACGTCTAATGAACAGGTTAAGAGGCTCATCCCTTGTTCCCTGTTTAGGTTGTGGTATATCTGGTTAAAATCCTTCATTATGATTGCAAATCAAAATGAAAGCGATATGATACGATATGATGTAGCGTAGCTGTTATCAGCACAGGAAGTGAAAATCAAATTCAGCCATTTTCAGTTGCGTTCATTTTCATGCTAATTCACTAAGAAAAGGAACAACTCTATTTTTTTCTTCCATGCCTGCTACAAGTTAAACAGTAGGGTATACTGGGCTCTCTAGTTTTACAATAAGGGCAACTCAGGATTTAAAACTGAAGATTACTGTGATCCACGCCACATGCTTTGCTAAGAGGTCAGAACAATTCACACATAATAAATAAAATATATCTATGGAGGGCCATGATTGCCTAAAACCTAAATTAACGTTGTATTTAAAACAAAAAAAGTATAAACGAATCATCTTTAATCGAGCTAACTGGGACATTCATGAGCCTATCAGGTCATCCGTCACAGTCACGTATCAAAGGTCAGAATGTCATTAAGGTGACTTCCTGTATCCTTACAAGTTAATCTAGGTGTTTGCTGGTCGACCAACCCAAATTTTTCCATGTTTAGGTGCTCACTCGCAAGTTGTTTTGCTCGCCAGCAGTGTCCTACAAAGCATTCTACGTTCATGTAATCTGTGCATTGTGGTGAATTAAATATCGGCTCGAAACGAGAAATCAGAGAACTGAGTTCGAATTCCAGTTGAATTTGTTGCGTTCCCTTACGCGCAAAAATACTCTTGGGAAAGGCATTAATCCGTCTCTTCGCTCTACCTATGGGTTCTATAGCCTTGTTTGGCAGCCAGTCCACCGCAGAAAGTAATGAGAACCTACTGTGGAAAAATCTTGGATCCATTTAGTCATGTCTCTTTGGAGACATGATCACCGAAGCGTGGATAACGTATGGCACAAACGACTGACTGAATATTGTGGAAATATCAGAGATGGGTCTGAGCTGCGATTTAGTTGGATTTTGTCTCCAAGAGACGTTAAGTTTGTTTCTTTTTTTTTTTTTGTTTGTGTTTTGTTTTGTTTTATATAATCGTATCGCCTCCAAGCAAGGCATTTTACTGCCACTGTTGTGCAGGGGGTTATATAGGAGGGATGTTATGAGAAAGAGTGACAGGTTACAGAGGGTGTCAGGAAGAGGATAAGAGAAGGATGAGAATAGCGATAAGAGAGGGGTGGACAGAGAAAGCAGCATGAGAGGATGCAAGTTAGTGAGACAGATGACGACTATTGATTTTACATTTGAATTCTTGAAGATTGATGTTGTTGGGCAAGCAAGTAAGCGGAAGGGAAAAGATTTGGAGTAGAATTTGTATTGGTTTCATAGTAAAAGAGTGGGACCTATCTGCTAATCTTGTTGCTCGAGGAAATTCATATATAGGGATTACCAGTGAGCTACATTCATCAGAGCAGAAGCCGTGAAAGTGTTTGTAGAAGAGACACAGGGAAGCCACACTGCGTCAGTGAGAAAGCGACTGTATCCTAGCTGCCAAGTCGGGATCAATCACATGACAGATTCTTCGTTGGATTTTGTCAAGGGCACCAAGGTGGATAGCAGGAGCACCCGACCAGATATGGCAACAGTATGTCTTTCAGCATCTAATTTTCCATAAAGCTTAGACTTAAGGAGTTTAGTTAATGTACAAGAAGTGGCAAAATACATTAACACCGACATGGCACTGGCACCAAGTAAGCTCCGTTTGAAGTTGCCTGGTAGTTTTCCTAAATATTCTTAGCCTAATTATGCAATTTATTAATTTCAATTTTATTTGTTTCTGTTTTATCAGCGATTTGTCCGAAAGGTCAAACCTATTGTGTCCCGGAACAAAAGTGTATCTCCTCCCATCGCTGTGATGGCAATGTCGAGTGTTCAGATGGTTCAGACGAATCTGCTTGCAAAGGTCAGTCTGGTGTAAACTGCTCTATTTAAATTTTTACCTCGAAACTTAAATATTTTTTTCATGATAAATAACAATCTGCGGAAGCTGGGGAAAATATATATCTCTGTTTTGACTGTTTATTAAATTCATTCAAATTGTAATTGTTTCATTGTGATTTAAACCCAACTGTCAGGAGCCATGAAAATTCCGTAGCTGTTGACAATCAATATTAGCCAGTGTTTCACGTCTTCTCTCGCATTTATATCTTCTCATTCTCTCCCTTTTTTTTTCTTCTCTGTGCCCTGTCCCTTCAGGACGTAGGCGATCATGGCTTTCCACGTTTCCCTATCCCTGGTGGCTCTGAGCACGCCTTCTCCTGTTACACCATGCAATCCTCGTTCCGTCATCCACCTGATTAGGTCCTTCAAATGTGTTATTCGTTGCTTTCCCTGTCTCTTTTTCCCTCTATCTGGCCTGTTAGTATCAGACTCTCCAAGCCCTCCTTCCTCGTTGCATGTCCCAGGAACTTTAGCTGTCTCTTCCTGATGCTCAATATTAATTTTCTTTTTGTTTCCATCATTTCTAAGACCTCATCATTGCTCACATGCTCTATCCATGATATTCGCAGCATCCTTCTGTAGAATCACATTTCAGTTGCTTAAAGTTTTTCCTTGCCTCAACTCTCCCCCCCCCCACACCTTTTGCTTCTTATTTTCTCCTCTAAAACAACTGAGATTATCAATTATCTTATGCCTCTGCCTCTCTGTCAGTCTTCAACTCTATCTTTACATTGTCTCATATATCATTTCCCAGTTTTGTTGATCGTCCATGTTTTTATTTGCTTGTAAAGCTAAAAACATAGATTAGTTTTATGTGTTAAAACGAAATAGAAATTTACAAATATCTTCTTTCTATCTTTGGTTTGTTGGCAAAAAGAATCTTAATATATCGCTATTTTGACGCCTTTGTGGTGCAGTGGATATCAGCTCAGAACGAGCGGAGCTGAGTTCGAATTCCAGTTGAATTTGCCGCAAATACCCTTGGGAAAGGTATTAATCCGTCTCATCTCCTTCCAGCTATGGGTTAAATAACAGGGCAGATTAGATTCTATAGCTTTGGTTGGCAACTAGTCTACTGCATGAAATTATGGCTGGAAATTCTTCTGCTGAAAAATCTTCTGCCAAGTCATGCTTTCGAGACATGATCCTGCAAGCATGTATTACGTATGGCATTTAACTAAATGATATGTGTTTGTGTGGATATATATATATATATATATATATATATATATATATATATATATACACACACACACTACCAGCCATAATTATTAGGCCACCCCAGTTTTTTTTTTATGTATTTAATACTATTTTAAGTATTTATTGCCGAGTGGATAATTCTAAATGACAATAGAATGGTTCTTTTGTTATTATTAATTTGGAGAATTTTACAAGGCAGCCAGGAAGCCTTTGCTTCGGCCAGCCAATAAGAAGAGACTAGAATGGAGGAGAGAGCACAAAAACTGGACACCAGAACAGTTCATTTGATGCACATGCTATTGTGCAGTATTAATAAAAGGGCCATTCTATTTTAATTTAGAACTATTCACTTGGCAATAAATACTAAAAATAGTATGAAATACATCATTGTTTTTTAAACTGGGGTGGCCTAATAATTATGGCCGGCAGTGTATATACGCACATATATAAATGTTTTGCTTGTGTTTATAAAATAAGGCTCAATGTAATATAACAGAATTATTAAGTATATATTAATAAATACATATATTATTCGATGTCTATTGCATGACCATGAGTCCCATGCCCTACACAATCATCAGGTGCATATAATAAATTGACTGTTCTGGGATTTGAATTTCTAGTTCTAGCGATGCTAGGATAGTTTTGTAATATAATTCGGGGGGGGGCCTATTTTTTACACTTTTTAATTTTATGATTTAATTTAAACTGAAATTTGAAATGGAAAACTCAAATGTTGAATTAATAGGGATAATATTTTTAGGGATAATATTTTTTTTAACCCAGGATTGAAACCCGACCGAATTGGCGTCAGTCGGCGATTCTACCTCTGGGCTCTGGGCGCTCGGTAGAAGAAGGGAGACTTTTTAGCGTGTATATTATCATTATACACGCCCAATAACCAGAGTGCTCTAATTCATTGCTGAATGAGTGATGATCATATATATATATATCATTTCCTCCCAAGCAAGGCGGAACCGTCACTGGTCTGCTGAGGGTTACAGTGAGAGAAAAGATTATTGGTTTTCGTTTTTCTAGTTTACTTAACTTCTACTTGTCCTACTTTCCAACCTGAACTTACACATTTCTTTCTTGATCAATATGACGTTAGCTTCTGTCAGAAAATCTAGTTCCTAATCTGAAGAGCCAGAGTTCGCACAGAAACAACACCAATGCGTGAGGAAATGTAGGGAAACACTTTGAAAATGCACCCACTTTAATATGATTATCCTTCTTTCATATGCTAAGACCCTTCAAGTCATAAGTAATCATGGCTCTTTATAAATTCCTATTTTGTTGTTTCTTTTTGTTAAGTAAATCTTCGACTCTCTATACTATTCTAGCTTTGTCATTTACCTTTTTATTTAAATTAGTCAAGTAGTTTACCCGCTGTTTCGCCTGCTTTCCTTGCTATCTGTATATTCTGTAAATTCTCCAAGATGCTCCAGAAATATCAACTCTATTTTTGATTTTAAGTATCAGTGTTTTTTTGTAGTTTATCTTAGAACGTCTTCGTTATATCCGTTATCTAGCTTTAATATTCTCAGCGTTTTTTTAAATAGAATATCATATCTATCCTCTTCTTCTATGTGTCTTTTTCACTTTTAGGATAATGGCCATTATGGCCCTTTATAATTTCCTCTACATTGTAGCTTTTGATAAATATAATTTTTTTTTTTTTGTTATACCCTAAATCTTCCTCTATCTTCCATTTACCCAAGTTCCCTATATAGGTTATGCTTTGTTTTCCTCTGTCCCTCAATTTGTCCTGTGAGTATCAAATTTTTCAGCCCTCTTATGTGCACAAGAACTTTCTAATCTTTCTTTTTGTTTCCATTTTCTCTAAAACTTTGTCGTTGCTCACATGTTTGATCCATGGTATTCTCAGCATCCTTCTGTAGAACCATATTTCTGTTGCTTCAAGTTTCTTCTTCCTCCATGAAGATATTGTCCAGCATTCACTCTCGTATAGGAGAACTGATATTAACAGTTCAGAACTCTTTGCTTTGTTTCTAATGATTTTTTTCCCTATTTTTTAATACTTTGTCTTGTTTTTGGAAGTCATATTTCACTATCTCATCTGTGAGGGGATTAACTATAGAGCTATCAATAAGCGATTCAGGAATGCTTATTCCTTAATATCACCTTAAAGCGCTTTCAAATTAGTTCTCTTTTTTGCTACAGAATGTTTCGATGGCTTTTGTGCTAATGGAGGAACTTGTACAATAGAAAACGGATCACCGAAATGCCTGTGAGTAATTGTTTTCTTTCCTCCTCCTTAATATGGATATAAATGAGATATGGACTGAACTAGAATTCAGTATAGACAGCGCCATACGTGAACAGAGACAAAAAGACGGACGAACAGTACTGGATGTAAACATCAGCTAAATATCTCACACGACTCCCAACACCTTTTTTGCAACTTATTGTATTTTTGGGTGTGGATGTGCAGTGGATATGGACTCGAAACGGCAAATCGGGGTGCCGAGTTCGAATTCCAGTTAAATTCCTTGCATTCACTTACGCACAAAAACTCTTGGAAAAGGTATTAATCCGTCTCTTCCCTCCAGCTATAAGTTAAATAACAGTACAGATTGGGTTCTATAGCCTTGGCTGGCAACCAGTCTACCACAGAAAGCAATGACAACCTACTGCGGGATAATCTTCTGCCCAGTCAGTCATGTCTTTTTCTTGACATGATCGCCCAAAGCGTGTATCGCGTATGGCACATAACTGACTGTTAGGATGTGCGTTGTGGTGCAGTGGATATCGGCTCGGAACGACAAATCGGGGAACCGAGTTCGAATTCCACTTGAATTCCTTGCATTTACTTACGCACAAATACCCTTGGGAAAGGTATTAATCCGTCTCTTCCCTCCAGTTACAGGTTAAATAACAGGACAGGTTGGGTTCTATAGCCTTGGCTGGCAACCAGTCTACCGCAGAAAGCAATGGCAAACTACTGCAGGATAATCTTTTCTCTAAAACTTTGGCTTGGGCGATCATGTCTCATTATAGGCATGATTGCTCAAGCGTGTATCACGTATGGCACTTAACTGACTGATTGTATTTATGTGGACATCATTAGAGAGAAGTGTAATCAATTTTAGGAAGCTGAAATTTCAACTTCAATGTGAAATAAACAAATCGTCGTTTAATAGTTATACGAAAGATGATCAAAAATTATCGGAACTTCTGCTATAAAAAGAAATCTACAATACACATGAATTTGGTGTTTAATCTCCTTTGAAGTAGCCCTCCTTCTAAAGTTGCATACTTTATCCACTGTTGTTTCCATTGGTGCATTACTCGAAAAACCCGCCTCGTCCTCTTGAAATCTTGTTCTTTTCAAGTGGGATTTTGATTTTTGAAAAGAGGAAAAAGTCATAAGGGGTCAAAATTTGCGAAATAAGGCATTTGTCGGACTCTGGGGAATGTTTTGTTGGCCCAAAACTGCTTCAAGTGGTCCCAATGGTGTGGTGAGACAACTTTCCTTACAAGTACTGCTTTAAAAAACGCAAGCTAGGGGGAAAGTTATATAACGTTCTTTGTCTGTATGCTCGACAGAGTTCAAAGTCTGTCTTTGCCAAGCAGTTTCACTCTGCGTAATTCTGTTACTAGTATAGCAACTGTCCCAAAACTTGTTGATCGGACCTCATACATGATTAAGGAATATGGTGATTTTCTAAGCGCAGTTTAGATGTAGCACAAGGCCGAAAGAAATGGACACCTAGTGAGAATCGAACTCACTACTCAAGCTTGCTAACCGTTACACCACCTTGAGGTGCCCATACAAGAATAAAGAATATGTTCTTTACTCATTCTCCTGTTATGCGCAAGATATATGCTATAATGAGGAACCGCGGTGTTCTTGGGGTGTTAAAGGCACCTCAATTTGTGTCTATAACTAAACAGCGAGTCTGTCTGACCATTACTAATAGGTAGTGAGTTCGATATTTACAGGATGCTCAATACATGGTCTTACCTGAAGTGCATGAGGATTACGTTAGTCTAAGGGAGATAACCCTGTTGGGGGAATTATTAAAATAGGTTAATTTTATTTAAATTATGACATAATATAAATAATATATAATAATTATAGAGAAAATTTTAAATTTTAGCTACAATGGTGAATTTTAATCCGAAGCAATATTGTTTTTTTTTTTAACTTTGCTTTTTGCTGTTCTTATTCTTGTAGTTTTTTTATTTTTTTACTATAATTTTTTTCAATTGTTTTTTTTTATCATTTACTTTTTCCTTATTTTTGTTCGTTTTTCCCTGTAATCTCTAAAGATGATAGCTTTCCTACCAAATTGGGTGGAGTGAAAAAAAACTTATATTTATATTTGGTGATTGAAATACTGATTTTTGTTAAGTGATTTGACTGAAAGCGTTGAAGGCAATCCCTAGTGTGTGATAATCTAGAATAAAAATGTTACAAGAAATTTTAAATTTCTTTCAGGTGCAAAGATAAAAATGTCAACTTCAGATGCCTTGTTGTAAAAAGCTCTGCTGAAAAATCCAGAAGTAAAAGTAAGTTAAAATGCTCACCACATCAGTGAAGATGAAACAACAAATCCCATTAGATCCGTGCAAAAGTTCCCAACAACACTTTCTTTATGTACATTATTTTTTTGTTGGGTGCATTTTTCTTTTTAATGTAAACTTATTTATAAATGGAACTTTGTCTGTGTGTGTGTCCGTCCGTTACCTATAGACTCCGAAACGGCTGAATCGATTTTCTTGGAAATTTACACAGCTGTACTATAAGCGTCTGCAAGTGTTCTTAGCTAAGTTTTGTGTTGAGGTACCCTCGATAAATAACGAAAATCGATAATCGAAAAATCTGGTTATAGGTGGTCCGATTTTAATCATAGACAAAGACATAAGAAACGATATTCAGAAGTTTCAAGATTGCAGTTCTTACAATAGTGCAGAAAATCGATTATATATATATATATATATATATATATATATATATATATATATGAGGCAAGATGTTTGTGTGTGTGTCTGTTTATCTGTCTGTATGTCCTTTATACAAATCCATAATTTTTATCCGATTCTGACCAAACTTCACTCAAATATTGTTTAGGCTGAGTCTGAGCTCCAGGACCATGGATTAGTTTTAAAGCTTTCATTACACCCGAGCAACGCTGGGCTATACTGCTAGTTTGCAATAAATGACACATTAAAATACTGAAAGTATATATAAGAAATAAACAAATAGCAAAATCTTCTTTCCACATTTAGCATGTATATAGATCATGTAAATATATTTTGAATAAAAAATATAGATTTTATTTCCTCTGATACATTTTTTTTTTTTTTTTGTTGCCTATTCTTTGCTAAGAAAGTTACACAAAATACTAACTTTAGATGAGTGACTGCAAAGAGTCTTTAAAATATTGAATGTTAATTTTATTTTTTTTCTATCTCTTTTTCAAAAACAGAAGTGTGGGTAATCCCTGTGGGCATCATTATGGCTTTGGTTATCACAGCAGTTGTTTTCATTGGCATTTACTTTTTCTGGATTAGAAAAACTAAGTAAGTAAATAGATTTTTCTAAGCTAACAAATATCTAATTTTTTTCAAATTTTATCTGAGTCTGCTCCCAAAGTTTGAGCTTTAATTCATAGTAAAAATATAACCTTAATGAGAATTACAAATTGTTGTTAATGCTTAATGCAGTATCATTAACAATCTGAGTTTTGCTTCATGTTAATTAATATGAAAAAAATCTTTCAACCAAGTTGAACTGTTATTCTTACATCCATTTTCTATTTAACAAGTTTTTTAAATATCTCCTTTTCATTTTCCTTTGTAAAATATTCTTTTACTTTGCAATTTTTTTTGTCAATTATCTTGAATTTTATTATTTAATTTTACTTAAAACTTTAAAAATAAGTCTATGACCATTAATAACAATTTAAAATAAAGAAATGTTAATAAATAACAATGTTTGATAAAAATGCAGGAGGATGTATATCTATGTTTTATAGATAATGTAAAAGTGGTTGTCAGAATTAAAACAATCATTTCTGACATAATACTGCTATTAGATATACAATCTATTGAAATACAATATTATCAATTGTCAGAAATTAGAATAAACATTACTAAGAGAATAGGTCTATTACATTTATAATATAGATGCTTTGTTTTAGTAAAGAAATGCAGTATTCTTTGATCAAGAATTAAGCTGAAGTGTTACGGATAGAATAGAAGTATTATGTATATAATGTATATGCATTGTAAATGATTTTTCTATAGAAAACAATAGAAGAGGCTTATTATTATTATGAATAATTATTACTTGTTAGTATTATTAGTAGTAAAGCAATACAGATGCCAGAGAATGTATACTTATGTTTTCTAGATAATGATAAAAGTGTTTGATAAAATCTGCCACAAAGAACCGTTTAAACTGCTAGGTAAGCTTGGTTTACTGGGGTAAAATAAAACAATAATCCAGAATTTCCACTGGAAGCAAACCACTTGAATATCGATTCTTCTAAGCACAGCTTAGATGTGGCACAAGATGGAAAGTATGGGGCACCTAGTGAGGACTGAACTCACTACTCAGTTGCAATCTAGATGCATTGTTTAACTATAGAAATGCATTATCTTTGATCAAGAATTAAGCCAAATTTTACACATAGAATAAAACTTATGTATAATGTATATGCATTGTAAATGATTTTTCTACGGAAAACAATAGAAGAGGATTATTATATGAATAATTATTACTTGTTAGTATTATTAGTACTAAAGCAATACAGATGCAAGAAGTTGTATACCTCTGTTTTATAGAAACTGTTTGAACTGCTAGGTAAGCCTGATTTATTTAGGAAAAATAGTAGAACAATCCACAATGTATACAATGACATACAGATAGAAAACATTTCTGACCAGAATCCATCTTGCTCATTTATAAATTTACCATTTGTCCATGCATTGAATACTTTCACAACCAAAAAGCAAATGACCAAAAGTCATCCGTGCACCGCCGGCTCCGCGCAGATGTTCTGGTTGAAAACTAAAAATTAATCAAATATTAAATTTCCAGTTCACGAGCTTACGCGAATTTTATTTATCAGCCAATGGGAAGCCCAGAATCAAATACAAGTGTGAAATCCCAAGTGAGCTGCTGTGATCCCAAATGAAGATATAAAAAGCGGATACACAAAGCATCGACAGGCAGACCGACTCGAGAAGAGAGTAATTAGTAGCTCCCTTGACCGAAAGTCAAGTGGCTTACTACACTCGCCTCCCTTACCTCTTTCCGTCTTCCCTGCCTCAAAACTACTTGCTCACCTAAGGAGTGACTACATCAAAGGCATTCCTTACTCATAACGCTCCACACATTCCTAAGCATTAATTCTCTTTCAGCATTTTATTACCATGAACATTTCAACCTCCGTTGGACTTATATTTCAAGTATGACTTTAATTGTAAAAACATTAATTGATATGTGTATATATAAAATGTTATTTTTCAACTCAATTTGCTTTTCTTGATTTTATAATCATTTTATGACTTAAAGTGGGCTATCTACAATGAGGCCAAATTCCGTTAACCTGCAACAATATACAACTACCCTCCACTATAAACGGGAATAGATAAGCAACCCACTATACTATAACTGGTCTTCTGCTCTTGCTACATATCTTGACATTCTTGACAAAATTCAAAGAAGGGTCTGTAATTTATTCTCATCTGCCATCTCTCTCACTTTCTCACCAACATGACATCGTTTCCTTCTGTCTTTTCTACAAACATTTTTACGGCAATTTTTCTGATAATCCTTTTGCACTCTGATGCCTTGACTTGAATTTAAGCATGCGACTAGATTAACAACTTGGTCTCACCATTTTACTGTAGAATTAGCTAAATGCAACTATCACTTCTATTCTAAAAATTTCTTTACACACACTTTTCACTTGTGAAGTTCCATTCCAATTTCTTGCTTGCTTAATGACTACAATCATCAGAAAATTTAATGCAACATCAATCACCATTATCCTTTTTCTTGAAACGTGTTCATTTTTTGTTCCTTCCTCTATCCTCTCCACTTGAAGATTTTTCTTCATTCTCTTTCACTTCCTGTAACACCCAGCATACTAAGAGTATTATCACCTTGCTTGTTCGAAACAAAAAAAAAAGCCATTATTTATGCAAAATAGCATGGAAATAAAATAACAGTTTGTTTTTTTTTGTTTTCTTTTGTACTATTGATTTATTTTAAGCTGTTTTTTTTTTCTGCCATGAAAAATGTTTCAATGATGACTATGGCCTTTTTTTTTCATTTATTTATTTACTTTTTTTATTCTTTCTCTTTTGTCATTCAGTTACCTACCATTAATTTAAAATGTAGATTTTATATATCATATTTCCTATAGTAATACTTGCCCAAAATTCATAATGATAAATCCTGAAATTGTTAAGCAATCCAACATCCTAAAACAACAAAATATGCAAATTTTTCATCGACATATTTGTATGCGGATTAACACACTTTTCACCAGTGCAACTCTGTTTTTTGCTTCTCTGCTACCTACAATCTTCAAAAATCTTCTGTTATTTTATTGTCCTTAAAATCTCATTCTCTTCCACTCACAGTAATCCCTTGTACCATAGTGGCATTATCACCTTGCCTGGGGAGAAATAATTAAAAAAATTCAGCACCAGTATAGTATATGGCCTACCTCTTTGATTCTGGTATAGTATGAGATCTACCTGGTTTTAATTTTTCTATACTATAAGAGTATATTTATAGATAAAAGTATTCGGCTATTTATTGAAATTAATAATTTTTTCTAACCTTTATCAGACAGTTATAATATTTTCTTTTAATATATTTTTTAAAGTAGGCTACATACTATACCAATGACAAAATTTTGTAGGACACATTTAAAAGGTAGGCCACATACTATTTTGGCACCAAAGATCATCTTGTTGGAAAACTGAACAAAAAGCAACATCAATGACTGGGACAAAAAGTTTTCTGTCTTTAAAAGCCATTATTTGTTTTTACAGAACATTTTCTCCAGATAGAATTGATGGGGGAATAACTAATCCTGCCTATGACTATGGCACTAATCTCCCAACTGAGGTAAGCTGGAAGTTGATTTATTTTTTTAGTAATGTATTTTAACATGTTTTAACATGGAGGATGTGCGTTGTGGTACAGTGGATATCAGCTCGGAACGAGAAACCAGGGAACCGAGTTCGAATTCCAGTTGAATCCATTGTATTCACTTACGCGCAAATACCCTTGGGAAAGGTATTAATCCGTCTCTTCCTTCCAGTTATGGGTTAAATAGCAGGACAGATTGGGTTCTATAGCCTTGGTCAGCAACCAGTCTACCACAGAAAGCAATGGTAACCTACTGCGGGATAATCTTCTGCCCAGTCAGTCATGTCTTTTTGAGACATGATCACCCAAGCGTGTATCACGTATGGCACTTAACTGACTGATTTTAACATGAAGGAATACTAACAATATGAATAAAATATGCTGAAGGTTATCTTATGAAAATTTGCGTTTCTACTATATGTGATGATGCTATTCTGTATGTCACTGCCCAAGTTGTGATGACGTCCAAGGTTGGCTGTATGCAAATACACCAGGTTCTCGCTACGTTCCACAAGGTAATGATTGATGTCAACAAAATATAACAACAAATGCTTTTCAAGACAAATTAAGAAGTAACAAAAAAAAAAAAGATCTTTCACTTAATTGGCAATTTCTCCCTTTTGTTTCAAGAAAATGAACTCCTGATATCTCACTAACTTCTGACCACAGAAAAAGGACTATTTCTGTCCATTTGTGTTCCACTAACTGGAGAGGGATATCATCTAGACAGCTTTTAGGTGGTCATTCTTTTTCAAAGGACTCTACTTCTATGGCTATCTAAAATCACTAACAAAATTTTGTTTGATGATTCAAAGATGGGTTGGAGAGAAGATCCATAAGAAAACCTGGTCTTAAATTGACTTTAAGGGGAAAATAAATATATATAAAGTAATTCATTGAGCTTTTTATTCCACCTCAACAGAATGCAGAAAGCACTGGACGGCCGTTTCGTCCTATATTCAGCACTCTTCAGTAGGGCCTGTGGTACAGTTGGTATAACATCAGCTTAATAACCAAAACTGTGTGGGTTCAATTCCTGGTAGTGGATGCGCACTGCTGAAGAGTCCCGAATATAAGACGAAACGGCCGTCTAGTGCTTTCTGCATTCTGTTGAGGTGGAATAAAAAGCTCAATGAATTACTTAATAATTGTTCAAATTCTCCTACTATTTCTGTTCATATATATATATATATATATATATATATATATATATATAATTATTACATTTGAACATGTACAAACTACACATGTAGTTTGCACGTTTTAACGTAATAATTAATAATAAATATTCATTGTTCTATTTTTGTATTGAGCAATATTTTAAATTATTGTTTTGAATGTTGCAATTATTTTCTTCATTCTTATTCATTATATATATATATAGTCATTCACAGACAGTCCTGTTTTGGTGTATCACAGCTCGTCAGTACAGTTAGACATCCAATCACTTCTAGCCAGGATGGAAACACGACCAAATTGACATCAGTTAGCAATTCTACCTTTTAAGCTATGGGCGCTTGGTGGAGGAAGGCAGATTTTAGTGTGTTACATAAACAATGTAAATACGCACATTGCGTAAGGATTGAAAGAAAATTAACATAAGTTAAAGAAATATAAAATGAACTTTTATATAATCCAATTCCTTCTATTATAATAAAGACTGTGTGTATGTATATATATATATATATATATATATATACCTACCCCTACTGTCATGCTCATGGAGAGAGAGAGAGAGGCAATATCAAGGCAGCATCGGCTCAGTTCATTCTCTTTACTACCAGTTATGAAAACTCTTGCTGCTTGTTTGCTCTTTAACAGTGGCTTAGTTTGTTTTTTTTTCTTTTGCAATAATTATGTCGTCGAAAAGTGAATATATATATATATATATATATTGTTTGGACTATTGTCCTCATCTTAATTGCCATGTTTATGACGTTTTGTCTGTTGTATATTCTGGCCTTCTTTGAGTGCTAGAAATTTCCAGGGTATATCATTCTCATTCCATGTGCTATGCCAATTCTGGTAGCCACGTAGTTATTTCCCCAGATACTCAAGAGTAGGTACATCAATAAATTTGTTGCCATCATTTTAGATGACATATCAATATAAATATTTTGCCATCATGGGTCCAGTCGTGAATATATATATATATATATTTATTTTCTTAGCAATGCCATTCTATGTTGAATTATATTTTGGCTTTATTGTCTTCCGAAATTTTTACTCAACTTTCAGTTTATGTTCTCTGCATGGTAAGTTGGTTGGATCGATCTTTTTTATTGTTTTTTTTTTTGTTTTTGTTTTGTTTTGTTTTTTGTTTTGTTTTGTTTTTCGTTTTTGTTTTCTGTTTTTGTTTTTTGTTTTTTTTTTTGTACTAACTTAAGTATTTTGCTACTTACTTTTGCAGTGCACTTGGACAAGATTGTGTAAATTATTTTGGCTTTCAAGTTTCATTTCAATATAAATGGTTTGAGGTTTTATTTATTTTATTTACTTAGCAATGCCGTTCTATGAAAGAATTTAAGGGTATCTGCTCTTTGACTATCGGTCATTTTACCCCTCTCAACCTGGCCATTGGACGCATGCTCTGTAGTCTCTCTTTTCCTCCCTATCTCCCTCTTTCTCTCTCTCTCTCTTTCACTCTCTTTTCCTCCCTATCTCCCTCTCTCTCTCTCTCTTTCACTCTCTTTTCCTCCCTATCTCCCTCTCTATCTCTCTCTCTCTTTCACTCCATTCTAGCCCACTTCACAGGTAGTTAACTCGCCTACAATATCTGAAAAAAAAAGAGTTGAATTATATTTTGGCATTGTCTTCCAAAATTATCACTCAACTTTAAGTTTGTTTTTATGTTCTCTGCATGGTAAGTTGGTTGGATCGGTTTTTTTTTGGTTTTTTTTTACTAATTTAAGTATTTTGCTACTTACTTTTGCAGTGCACTTGGACAAGATTGTGTAAATTATTTTGGCTTTCAAGTTTCGTTTCGACTTATATTTAAGTTAAAACTTAGTAAACTTTTTTTAATTTACTTTTTTTTTTTAATTGAAGTATATAGTACCTACTATCACCCGGTTTTACACTCCACCCCCTTCTTTTGAACAGGAGTAGAGGTGATCGCCTTGTTTCTTATTTAGGAAGGGGTTTTCAGTTCATCTTCCTTCTCCTTCGGTCTTAGCGTTAGTTCAGCTGGAAGCTCTTTGCAGTTATTGAGTATGGTGGCAACATCTCTTCATTCTGAGGGTACTGGGTTGGCAGTTTCCTGGTTGCTGCTTCCGACTGGTAGTCAGGAGCACAAACTCTTGCGTAGCGTCTTAATATGCTGCTCTGATCAACAGTTGAATAATATCGGGGTTCCTGTAGTGCCATATCGCGCATGGACGGGCGTCCCTGCATGGACCTCCGGTGTGAAACCCCGAGGACACATTATGTTGCAGACTGCACCAGTCTCCATCCTTCACATGCTGCAAACAGTGACCGACTGATTCTACTCTAAACCTCTCTCTCTAACTAAATCACTACAAAAACAAGCAAGCAAAATAGCAAAACTAAACCAGCTAGTCAGAAAATGCCCAAACCTGTCGGCGTCTCCTTCACAAACATATGAGGTACCCGCACTAACTTTTACAGCGTAGAATCATTCCTATATCTAACCACTCTTTCTCATCTCTTTCCCCTATGTACCCCATGTGCAATAGTGGCTGTGAAATGCCTTGCTTGGGGTGAAATGATTTAAAATATATACACACACACACACACACAATGGTAATAAGTTGTAAGTTGAATTGTTAAAATGAAACAAGTTTTAATACATACAAGAGTGAGAGTGTTCAGAAAAACGTAGACACATGTATGAATTCAGCTGTAACAGTCAGTCAGTCAGTTAAGGGCCATACGTGATACACGCTTGGGCAATCATGTCTCGAAAAAGACATGACTGACTGGGCAGAAGATTATCCCGCAGTAGGTTGCCATTGCTTTCTGCGGTAGACTGGTTGCCAGCCAAGGCTATAGAACCCAACCTGTCCTGTTATTTGACCCATAGCTGGAGGGAAGAGATGGATGAATACCTTTCTCAAGGGTATTTGCGCGTATATGATTGCAATGAATTCAACTGCAATTCGAACTCGGCTCCCCGATTTCTCTTTCCGAGTCAATATCCACTGGACCACAACACACATCTATAACAGTCACCTTACTTAAAATGGGTGAAGTAAGCATGTATGTTTTAGTGTCAATGCAGTGGTAGGACGTAGATATTGTACACAACTTTGTGGGTCATGCAATTATCATATATTTGCTCTGGGTATGTTATGATGACCACAGCATCAGAGAATGGATAAAATTAACTCATAGGTTCCAATTTAAATTGAATTTCCACCTTGTTATATACATATCTAGAGATCTGCTTTTGAAATTTCCACTTCACTTCTGATTGGTACATAATCAATGACCTTATGTTCTGAATGGAAACAGATCTCGCTTGTTTACTCGTGCAACCATACTGGCAACTGGGTCTCACCCATTCACAGTTAGATCAACCAAATGCAGACGACAATTCTACTCCTGCAGCGTCTTTTCCCGCACTTCCCACCTGTGGAACTCACTTCCTTATTCTTGCTTTTCTGATGGCTACAAGCTCCAGGAATTGAAATCCAAGGTCAATATTCATCTCTTAACTACTTGACCCCCATTCTTTCCACACCGCCCTGTCGATCCTTTCCTTTCTCTCCACCTCTGCAACTGTCATCACACCTGTATTCCCATCCTTCTCTTGCTCCTTTCTAAATGGTTCATCCCTCTCCTCACTCTCCTCTAATCCTTTTGTAGCCCCCTGCACATCAGTGGCGTTACCACCTTGCTCAAGGTGATATGATTAAAAAAAATTCACTTTCTAGACTATGATGTCTGTATAATGATCAGGGTAGTTTCTTATTAATTGCACAAAATAAAACTTCATGGTCTAGAAACTCTGAATATATATCTATTTTTAGAGTTGATGAAATTTTGGTCTTATCATTTTTGGTTATTTTTACTTACTTTTCTATCACCACAAAAAACAACTCTCAGAAATTGGGAGTTGCCAGTCTGATCACTCTATAGGTCATGTGCCTTCGGAACATGAACTTTCCACAACCTTTTAATTCTTAGCAGTATCTGTTTTTTTCCTATTAATCTTAACAAAACCCGGTCCTGGACAAGATAGTAAACTGCATCATCTTAATTGCTGCTGTTCTCAGGTCCACCCTGACCCGGAGTGGTAGCACCTGTTAAGGTCCCAGCTATGAGTTAACCCCCAAACTGGGATCAAAACACTATGAAAGTAATAAAAATATTTACATAAAAATAAACTTTTGTAGAAAAATATACATTTATGAAGAAAAATGATTGCCATAACACATTTTTGAATGAAAAAATTATTTTCAACAAAACATTTGTTAATACAAAACTAGAAGACATCTTCAGTTTTCTAAAATAAACAAAAAATTTTCATTAAAATCTGACTAAATCAGCCTTCTCACTATAACTGAACATTAAAAAATACATTAAAACCTTAACTTTTTTGGCATTAAATAACCCACAGAAGTTGATATGCCGTTAAACAAAACTCAAACCTTCTTAACAAAACCCACCTGTCAAACTTTCCATGATCTTTTTCTTCATTGTGTCCCAGAAATTTTACTTGCCTTTTTCTAGTTCTAAGTGTCTTTTTTATGCTTCCATTTTCCTTAAGACTTCTTTGTTGCTTTATATTTACCATGTTAAAATCCAAAGATAACTTGGACATCAGTTTGAGGATTTGACAAGACTACATATGTTGACTAGGAATTTAAAATAGTTTTTCATTATTGGTCATTTTGTTCCTTGTTTAACATGCTTTCTTTATTCCTTATTTATTTAGCCTTGTTTGGTCCAAGATCATAAATATGGAACATTTAAGTGTGACTCAAACTTTGTACTCAGTAGTCATTATTTTTGTTTATCCTTACAATCAACTAAGCAATCCTCTCAAAATATTAATAATCATGACTTAATTCTATAGTTTACAGCTTTTGCGTGTGCTGATTTCTGTCATGCAACAATGAGGAGAAATTCACTTGGGATACAAGTCGTTGTAAAATATATTAACTTTGATTATTCTTATGAGGTCAGCTTGCTATTTGTCTAAAACAGCTATCAAGTCAATAACAACAAATTCTCTTTTGATGAGGTTTGCTTGTTACATTTTCAAAATGGCCGTCAAGTCAGTGACAAGTATTGGTAGAAATTATTTCATTCCAATTGCTTATGCTTTAAAATTTAATCAGGTACAAATTGTGATATTTTCAACAAAGCTTAGCCAATACAAATCTTGACAACAAAGATAAGTTTACAAGCAATAGCCTTCTTCATTTTGCAGGAGGCATCCTTTTGAATGTCTGATTACATGTAAACAAATTATGAAAAGTAATGGTTATCTTTTTATATATATATATATATATATATATATATATATTTTTTTTTTTTTTTCCAGTTCAACATGTTAGATCTAGAACCAGCCTTTAATGAGCCAGTCGAGGTAAGACACATTAAAACATTTGTTTCATCTCACTTTTTCCTTCTCCCAAAATATAACCCAAAAATAATCAATTTTTTAAATGATGCCAACTTCCCTAAAAAAATGGTTGTATTTAAAATTCAATGAATACTATTATTAGAGTATTTTAGTTTCATTTAATCAACTTTTTATTCTATGTATATGAGAGAGGGTGGCAGATGGCATCTCTAGAGGAATAACATTTTTAAAATGTTGGTGAGTTTTCCCTCAACCTTGGATTGTAAAGTTTCAAAAAGAAAATTTGTTTGCATATATATATATATATATATATATATATAAGCATGCAGAAAACTCAAAAGGAGTATCCTGTACACATGGTGGTAGGATAACTCTCTAAGAGAGCTCTAAATAGATATGTATATAAATAAATATAGAGCAAATATACGAAAAAATTATAGCAGACACGTTATTTCATGGTAAATCAGAAGTTTAGGCCTATTTCAGGTGAACCTTCATCAGCTTCCAGTTTTATTTTACAAAGGATTTTACATGTATAAAATAAAGATGGAAGCTGATAGTTCGCCTGAAATAGGCTTATACTTCTGATTTTAATAATTTAGTAAATGTTTGTAAATTTATAGATAATTGTTTTTTATATTTACCACATTCTAAAAACTAATACACTTGTATTAAGACTAATGCAATGCAAGATTTATCATTTACCAATTTCTTCATAAACTGGTAAATGTTACATTGCAGTAGTCTGAATACAGTTGTGTCAGTTTTTAGAATGTGGTAAATATAAAATTATTTTTATAAATAAATAATCATTAATATTTTCATTGTCAATTTTCAGGAATAAAAATGCATATAAATTCGCTTTCATCAGATATGTAGTTTCATTATAATTCTAATAATCATTTTTTGAAACACTACATTTCCAAGAGAATGTAGTTAAAATAATAGTGGCATCAATGAAAAAAAGTACCTTTTTAAGTTTGTTTCTTTGCAGATACAAAGATCTAAGTTGGACAAAATATTTATAAAAAATAGAGGAAAGTCACAGTCAGAGATATATTATGCCTTGTAATTTCCTGGGGCCTCAGAAATTTTTCATTCAACTCTAAAAACTAAAATGCAATGATACTTTTCTTTTGTTCCAGCTTTGTTATGTTTCTATTTTCTTGCACACTCAGTAACCCTTTGTATTTCAATGACTTTTACTGTCTTGCTTGGAGTGAACATGCATAAAAAAAAAATCTCCTGTTGACTCATATTCCCATTCTGCATTGGTTTAAATAGTTTTATATATCTGTAATTCATAGAAATTATGGTCCATAATAATAATCAATTTTGAATATCTGTCAGAGAGAAGGACCCAAAGGCAATTTTGTACCTCTCTGATAAAATTTTCTGTTTTTAAGTTTGGGATTTTCTTTTTATTTAATACCAGTGAAAAGACACCTAAAATATGAAATAAATATTTTTTTTTTTTTACCTTGTTTGATGATGCATCTTTATTGAAAACCTATTGAGGATTAAACTCTTAATTATTCATTTTTAATCTAACAATAACTTCTAATTATCTGCCCTTGTCTGCTAATAATCAAAAATAAATAAGTTTTGACCTTGAAAAATAACCTTTTTGATTACATTTTTTAATCATTTTCTCAGAAGAAACTCGCTGTATTTTGAACAACGTATACCATATATACTTGCATATCATACAACTTTTGAATATCGAACTTTGAAGCTAATTTTAAGAGGGTCACATCATACATGAGATATAAAATTAGCCAGTAGTATATGCTAATTTTATATCTCATGTATGATGTGACCTCTTAAAATTAACTTAAAAATTATGTTTTCTATAGTCTCACAATGTATGAGTATATATGGTAAAATCTGTAAACTTTTAATATTTTCATTTTTATTAATTTTATTTTGTTAATTTAACACGTTTTATTAACTAAAATATTTTTTTTTCTATGGACACAGTCTCCATCCAACCCAACATCTATAGAGAATCCTTTATATGAAGAATAAAATAATCATCAGCATCCAGAAGTGACGAGTGAAAAACCATCTACATTTTCATTGCTAATCATTTTCTTGTAAACCACATTTTATCATGCATACAAAACAGACTGAAACATTAAAAGAAAATGCTGAAAATAGGAATAGTCACAAGTAATTTTAATTTCCTTTTTTTAAAAAAAAGATAAATAAATAAATGAAAGTTTGTGAGATTTTACTATTAAAATGATATATTTTGACGTTTGTTCAATTTGGAAATTAAATCCAGAGAAATTGAAAAAAAAAAAACAGAGTTTGCATGAAATAAAAGTAAACCATTTAATATGCGATAAAGATACAAAGTCAAAAATGTTGTTTTGTTTATTTATTTGTTTCGTTGATTATTTGTAATATAAAATTATGCTTTTTTGTTATCTCTGCTTTTTAAGATCTCATTTTGAAACTGTATATTCCTAAAATATATATACAATCCAATTTAAAATTTTCAGATAAACAGCTTAAAATGTGTAGGTTTTCATTTTTGTGTGGAAATTCATTTTCACAAATACTTTAAAAAGTAATGAAAGAGTGAGACAGATTTTTTTTCTCTGGAGGCTCTTATATATATATATATATATATATATATATATATATATATATATATGTCAGTTAAGTGCCATATGTGATACACACTTTGAGTGATCATGTCTCTTTGAGACATGACTGACTGGGCAGAAGATGATCCCACAGTAAGTTGCTATTGCTTTCAGTGGTAGACTGGTTGCCAGCAAAGGCTATAGAACCCAATCTATCCTATTATTTAACCCATAACTGGAGGGAAGAGATGGATTACTACCTTTCCCAAGGGTATTTGTGCGTAAGTGAATGCAAGGAATTCAACTGGAATTCAAACTTGGCACTCCCGATTTGTCGTCCTGAGTCAATATCCACTGCACCACAACACACATCCACAATCCCCAAAATGTATTATGTATTAACTTGCAAGCTTCACACTGTTTGGTGAGCTGTATTGTATTAATGTTCTGTTAAGTGACATTGTGTACTTGGTTAATTTCATGATTTTAAGCTTTTAGCTGATTTTTTCTTTTTTTTTTTTTTTAATTTTAGTTTTAAGTTTTTTAAGTTTTTAATTTTTAGTTTTAAGGTATGTAATATTTATGACTTAAAGTGCTCAATATCAGGGATAGAGCATATATAAATACAAAAGTGGATTTTGAGTAAAATCCCAGAGATGTTAGTCTGTTCTATGATAAATGCAATTGTCAGCCATATATATATATATATATATACTCCAGAGTTTCATAGATGAACCGTTTGTGTAATAGTTTCGTCAGCTCATCAGGGGTACCAGCAATTGTCTTTTGATTTTCTCCTTTTCGTTATTTTTATATTAAGTTTCTAAATATTTTATGCGCCTTTTTATTGGTGTTGTATATATTTTGTATGTAATTGATTTTTAAAAAAGAAAAAGAATTTTTTTTTTGCAAAGGGTGGAAAAAATAAAATGTGACATAAGAGGAAATAAGTTACTTATTACTTTTTTAAAAATTTTCTGTGTGTATTTATTTTTGTGAATAATTAAAAATATGTTGAGTTGATTTATCTGGATAAGCAGTTGTGAATGTCTTGAAAGATGAAAGTCAAGAAATTAATCTCTTTTTTACTCTCTTTTAAATGTGCACCTTGTATGTATCGCTGATCTACCCTGGTAAGTGAAGTGGAGGGTTAATTTATGAAACTCTACAGCTGAGATGTTGAAGGTAGCACCAATCATCTAAGTGACAAAATTTATATTCGTATTCATTATATATATATATATATATATATATATATATATAAACTTATTTATAAATGGAACTTTGTCTGTCTGTGTGTATGTATCTGTTACCTATAGACTCCGAAATGGCTGAACCGATTTTCTTGAAAATTTACACAGTTGTACTACAAGCGTCTGCGAGTGTTCTCAGCTAGATTTTGTGTTGAGGTACCCCCGATAAATATCAATAATCGAAAAAAATTGGGTTATAGAAGGAGTGGTCCGATTTTAATAAAATTTGATACACTCATAGACAGACATAAGAAACAATATTCAGAAGTTTCAAGGTTGCAATTCTTAAAATAGTGCAGAAAATCCATAACACACACATATATATATATATGTATGTATATATATATATATATATATATATATATATAAAAGGCAAGACGTTTGTGTGTGTGTGTCTGTTTATCTGCCTGTATGTCTGTATTTTTTTCAGCCTATTTATTTTAGTTTTTGCTTCGGGTTTGGTTCTAAGTAGGTATAATTGTAGTTCTTAGTCTCAGCCATGATACCATTTACTCAGAGGACTTATTTAGGCTTCAAAATTCAGTTTACAATGAAAATAACTTATTTGATATCAATACCAGGAAACCAAATTTTGACTTGCATCCATTCATTTTTCTTTCAGTTCACGGTTTCACTTTAACTGTAAACAACTATTGCTTTTTAGTCTTTCGTGCCAACGTCCAAAGAGTCTGAGCTTCAGGACCATGGATAAGTTTTAAAGCTTTCATTACACCCGAGCAACGCCAGGCTATACTGCTAGTATATATATAATTTGTATTTTTTTATTTAAAATTAATATAATTTACATTGCAACACAGAATTTTCTATATTTTGAGATTTTTACCTCGTCATCAGGCAATGTTAGGTCATTGTTTAAAAATGATTTTCATTTAAATATAAGAAACAATACGTTTGTTATTTATGGATATGGCAAGACAGAAAATTTATGTATGTGTTCAATTTAATTAATCAGAATAAAGATCTACTTTTAATTTGGAAAAGGGTCATATTTTTAGGGAATACATCATTTCTTCTTTAAATCTTAACTACAACAGTGTCAGTCGATCAAAACCCCTGTTTAGACTACATTTCCATTGATGTATCCATTCTTGTTACAAAATTATTCTTTTAGTTTTCTCTGTATCCCATCATTTTTTAAAACAGAAAGAAAGAAAACATTTTATATTTTTGGTCCGACTTAGAGGGACCTTCAAGTGTAATTATACTATTTTTATTTCAATTCAGAATGCATTTTCTTCTAATTTTCCATAAAACTCTTAATTTGCAAAAATTATTTTAATATCTATTTATTTATTAAAATTTTATTCTTTTTATAAAATCTATTTTATTATCATTCTCTAATACAATTTTTAATATTTATTTATTAAAAATTCAAATATCTATTATAATTCTTTCATAATATAAAACAAACTATTAGATATATGTAAGTGTTGGGGCACCTTCCCTATTACTCTGAAGATGAACTCTTCCACAGACTATTTATAGTAGTAGTCATACTACTACAGGGAGAGGACTACAGTGTATTACAGGAGATCTAGTCCTGAGGTTATCACATTGCTAAGTCTCATGTCTCGTTATTATCTTGCATTCTCTCGTCTTCAACTGAATGTATTGTTACGACCTTATACTAACCTTCTATGTACATATTTCTCTTCTACAATATATTGCGTTTATACCAGATTACCTTGCGTTGTGTTATTATTTGGATCTAACCCCAGATCCACAACAGTAAGTAAATAAATGTTTTTATGAAGAATGTTTTTAATCATATTCTAGGATGAACATTTTGCACTGTTTATATATGACATTTATTTTATTACATTATTATCATTATTTAATAGATTTTTATTCTGAAGAAATTTAATATTTCTTAATATAGACACAAGGGGCATAGGTCATTTAAAGATTTGCATATTCTAGCTTTTTTTTAAATTTTCCATTTTAATGTAGGAGTTCTATTTGTTTCTTTTAGATGCCAATATTATTTTGATAGAGATGTTCTGTTTCTGTACTTATTATTATATGCAGACATGTTGATAAAATCATTTTATCAGAGAGTTCTTAGAACTACCCACATAAATCATGACATTGCTACGGTTTTCCATAGAAGAAATAGTACATTGATAAACAATGGATTCTGTAAGGCACCTGTTTTCTAAAGAACACTTCATATGATTTTTACAATTACATTTATTATTCTCCAAATTATTGATTTCAGTTATTGGATAATTCTTATTTCCAGTTAGGTTGAAATTTTTATTTAAAATATTATGATTTTTTTTCTAATTTTTTTCCAGATTATTCATACAACTATAACTTGATTTTAGAGTATTTTTATTGAAAATTTTACTAAATGAATTATTATTTGGAAAGTGTTTCTTAATCAAAGCAAGGAATTTTTTTTTCTAATTTACTACTAACCATTTGGTTAAAAGGGGGTGTATACCAAATAATATTTCTATTCTTACTTTTTTCTTCAGCAACAGATCTTCTCTTTTACATATTTAGTATTTGGGCTTATTTGAACTTGTACGGAAAAAGATTTTTTTTACAAAAATAAACAGAAGTGTTGTTTTCATATAAAAAAAATCAAAAATATTTTTTTAATAAAAACATTTATTACCATCATTGTTAACTACTTGATGAGATATTGTCTTTTCAATGTCAAAACATTGCCCCAAGCAAGGCATTTTACTGCCACTGTTGTGCATGGGGTTTACATAAGAGGAAAGTTATGAGAAAGAGTGACAAGTTATAGGGGGTGTCAGGAAGAGGGTAAGAGAAGGATGAGAATACTGATGAGAATGGAGTAGATGAAGAAAGAAGCATGAGAGACAGGATGCAGATTAGTGAGATAGAAAATGACTATTGACTTTACATTAAAATTCTTGGAGATTGTAGCTGTTGGGGAAGCAAGTAAACGGAAGGGAATTCCACAGGCAGGAAGTGTGAGAAAAGAAGCTGATGGAGTAGAATTTGCGTTTACATTTTATTGGTTTCACAGTAAAAGGGTGGGACCTAGTTGCTAATCTTGTGGCTCGAGTAAATTCATATATAGGGGGCACTAGTAAGCTAAGTGCATCAGAGCAGAAGCCGTGAAAGTATTTGTAGAAGAGACACAGGGAAGCCATATTGCGCCAGTGAGAAAGTGATTGTATCTGAGCTGCTAAGTTGGGATCAAACACATTACAGATTCTTTGTTGGATTTTGTCAAGATATGGCAGCAGTATTCAATGCATGGGTGAATGGTGGATTTATATATGTGCAGGATTGTTTCAGACGGGAAAAACTTTCTGGCCCTACAGAGAGAACTGACCTTCTTAGCTGTATACTATAGATTAATGCATGTTTCATTAAATAATATACACAAGTTCAGTCTATTTATTTTATGTAAATTTTTTTCATATTCTCTGATAAGCTTAATAGCATTATCATTAAATGAAGAAAGAAAATTACAATATTGATACATAATTTTTTTTTAATAATCCAGTCTAATCTTTCAGCTTACATAAGCCATTTTCAAAAATGTCAAATTACATTATGATTTGTCCGTGTTTAGATATATAATGACAAACTGTTTTTGTTTACATGGAAGATTCCCAAGCAACAACAAACTCATTCATTTAAGACGCTGGAAATGAATGTTGCATCACAGTTTATGACGTCACACATGACCAAGTGAGTGTGAAAACAAGAAATATTAAATATGGGAAGCCACTGGAATAAACCAATGGCTTCTGTGATTAATTATAGGCATTTAAGGATATTTGTGGAGATTTCATAGTTTATCTTGTTCAGGTTAGGTTTCAACTGCTTTATGTATATAGCTTCGAGAATTTTTAGTTTTTGTTTGTTTTCATGTTTAAATATAGTTGTGTTTTCAACTAGGGTTTTCCAGAATTGTGTATGTGGCCAGGCATTTTGTTTTAAATATTGGAGAATATGAAAAAAAATTGCATAAAATAAACAGAAAAAACTTGTCTATATTATTTAATGAAACATGCATTAATGAAAAAATGCTGCCTAAAGACACACCCACACATATAAATATTTTTTTTTTTTTTTTTTATAAGTGTTTCACCCCGAGCAAGGCATGTCACTGCCACTACTGCGCAGGGGGCTACGTAGAGTGGAGAAAGGCTGATTAAATATAGGAAATGTCAGAGGGTGGGTGATAGGCGGGTAAGGATACTGAGAATGAGGGTTGGGTAGATGAGTGTTCTGAGAATAGTTGGGAGTTAGTTTGATAGGAGGTGTCTATTGACCCTACATTTAAACACCTGGAGATTGTAACTGTCGGGAAAGCAGACTTGTGGAAGGGAGTTCCACAGGCGGGAAGCGCGAGAAAAGAAGCTGTTGGAGTAGAATTTACGGTTACATCTTATTTGTTTAACTGTAAAAGGGTGGGACCTAGTTGCTAATCTAGTATCTCGTGTAAATTCCTGCTTAGGCGGCACCAGTGATCTAAGCTCATCGGAGCCGAAGCCATGAAAGTACTTGTAGAAGAGGCACAGGGAAGCCACATCACGCCAGTGAGAGAGCGGCTGCAGCCGGTCTGCCAAGTCAGTATCAACCACGTTACAGATCCTCCTTTGTATTTTGTCAAGAAGCCCAAGGAGAGCAGCAGGGGCACCCGACCAGATATGGCAGCAATATTCAATACACGGGTGGATGGTAGATTTGTATATGTGCAGAATAGATTCAGGTGGGAAAAATTTCCGGGCCCTGCACAGGGAGCCGACTTTCATAGCAGCAGATTTGGCAATGGATTCAATATAGTCATTCCATTTGAGGTCCGCCGAGAGTGTAAGGCCAAGGAGGCATAGTATTTTACTCTCTGGGAGGCTAGCTTGTCCCATGCTAATGGGAGGTAGATGAGATTGTCTATGGTGGTTAATTGATAACAGCTGTTTTAGAGGCATTGAAATTTACCAACCATTTCCTACCCCAGGCCACTACGGATTGGAGGTCCCTTTCAAGTACGGCAGCGAGGTTCACTTTGTCGTCCAGACCTGGTTTCTGATCGATGCGAGAGTAGATTGTTGTGTCGTCGGCATACATGCCAACTTGGGATCTAATGGTGACGGGGAGATCATTAATGTAGATCAGAAAGAGCGTGGGACCTAGGATGGAACCTTGAGGGACGCCCGCGTTCATATGGTAGTTTTGGGAGGCATGCCCATTTAATACCACCTTCAATGTGCGCTTAGAGAGGAAAGACTGGATGAGGTCAAACAGATGTCCAGTTATCCCATAGCTCTGCAGTTTGCACAAGAGACCAGCATGCCAGACCCTGTCGAATGCTTTGGAGATATCCAAGGCAACAGTTCGGGCTTCACCATTCTTGTCGAGTGCCTGGCATATGTACTCGGTAATGGTCGTTAGCATATCAGCAGTAGACCTGGTGAAGCGAAACCCCTACTGTTTGTTAGAGAGAAGCCCATTGGCCATAAGATGCTGAATCACCTCGGCGTTGATAATGGCTTTGAAAACTTTGCCAAAGATTGGAAGGAGACTAATAGGACGGTAATTGGCGGGGTTTGAGGGTTTGCCAGAATTCTTAAATATAGGAACTACGCAGGAGGACTTTCAACAGGCAGGAAAGCAGGAAGCAGATAGGCAGAGGTTATAGAGTTTAGAGAGGACAGAGGAGAGTTCTGGGGCACATTTCTTCAGTACTATGACTGGGATTCCGTCACCGCCGCTCGCTTTGTGTGGGTCAAGTTGTGCAATTATCTTGGCGACCAGCAAGGGTGTTATGTGGACGTTATTTAGTTGAGCCTTAGTTCTGGGTGGGAAGTCTGGTGTAGGTATTCCTAACGAGTCCAGTGTCAAATTGGTTGAGAATCTACGGGCAAAGCATTCAGCCTTGTCGGCTGGGGAGGTGAGAACTTCAAATTCATTGATTAGTGGGGGTATTGAAGTCTTGTTCCTGCTGAGCACGCTTTTGCAGAGACGCCAGTAATCTTTGGAGCCAAACTTAGAGGATGCTATGCGTTGCCTAATTCTGGTAGCAAACGCCCTCTTGGCTTCGTTCAGTACTTTTTTACACTTGTTCCATGCTGAGGTGAAAAGGCGCCTGTTTTGGTTCGACGAGCAGCTTCGATAGAGCCAGAAGAAATGGTTCCGGTGGGCAATGGCGGCCGAGCAAGCGGGTGAGAACCAGGGGGACGAATTTGGTTTTAGTTGGAATTTCCTGGCCGGGATAAAAGCATCGATGCCAGCCTTAACCCAAGAGGAGACTTATATATATATATATATATATATATTATACAGCTAAGTATTACCCAACATTGCATTCTAATTCTTGGTCTTGTATGTGTGCACTGTATGTCCACCCCACAAATGCCACATTGAGAAACAAAAACACAAACCCTGTTTATCAAATTATATGCAAATGTTTTCTTCAGGGCTTTACTCACTCATCTAGGTGCATTGGTAGACAATATCTGGGACAACTACCAACTCCTTGTCTATCTACTCATCTCATTGTGATGGTTGGCACAAATCCATCCGCCAATAAGGGCAAACCAAAAGTATCCCTTGAACTCCCTTCTCCGACACCACTTGTAACTGGTTTGTCTCTCTCTTCATTCACCACCTGCTTAAACTTTCACTTTTCTCTTATGTAGCCCCCTGTGCACCAGTGTCAGTACTGCCTTGCTTGGGGTGAAACAAAAAAAGTAAAATAACCCAGCTCTCTATTTTCAGTTTTGTTGCCACTTGATCTTTGAAAATCCCTCATCGACCCCTTTACTTTTCGTTCCCCTTCGGTTAAAGTGAATACTGCTTGGAATACTGAACTTCAAAAGGAATCATCTACTTGTCCTTCAGACAGAAACGCTTGAGGTTGAGATAAAAATACTTCTTTCTCCTCTACATGTGTAGCCATAGTATCTCAATAAAACGTTAGTTCAATTTTCTTAATTATTTTTATCAATTTTACCATTCCACTGTGCCTTAAGATTTTGGTAGTATATTTTCTTTTATCAGTTAAAACATTTCCCAGATATTTAAATTTCTGAGTTTGCTTGATTTTGACATCTGCATTTTATAGCTCACATCTTTGGCTGCTAAGAATCAAAATTCCAAGCTTTTACCTGATTGAAGTGACCAACAAGACAAAACAAAATTCTTTCCTTACAACCATGTCATATAGAAAACCCAAGTTCTCATATAAACACCAAAGTTAAGCAATGTCAAACCTAGTCAGTATCTAGACAGGTGTTTTTTTTTTAGGAATAGCAAATGTTGTAAGCTTGAATGTGCGGTGAAAAGAATAAAGGCTTGCAACTGGAAATCAGAAAGTATTTCAATTCCAGTCAGGTTCATTATTTTCACGTATGTAAATATTCTTGTAATAGGTATGTGTCCCATCTCTTCTCCCCCACCCCCCAGCTGTGGATTACTTTGTAGGATTTGTATCAGGAAATCATTAACTCTCAAAAATTCTTACATTCTCTAAAGTATTATCTGACTTTAAATAATTTGTAAAAGGTTGATAAACCATAAAAATTGAATAAATCATCAATCAAAAATTTCTTGACATTAACTCCACGATTTATTAATTTTAATTGTACATGAACCAAATGTAGTTTTCAAATATAAATACAGAGATACAAATCAAAGTGTAGTTCATCATAAAAAAATATCAAGAATTAAAAGAAAAAGCAAGTTTTCAGCATCAGATAATTATTTTTTACTCAAGAATTGAATTCTTGAAGGAACTTTCTGAAAATATGCCTAGGCATTCATTTTTTTTTCTTTTAAAATTGAAGAAAAAAAAAATATGTGACTCAATTGGTATAAATTTTTATCTCATTTTTTTCTTTTTTTTTTTTTAATGAAAAATACTTTAAAAAGCCTTGTTTGAATCTTTCATATGCAGAGAATTTTTAATTTATAACAGCAAAAATTTAATGTTAATCATTTTTAAATATATACAAAAAGTTATTCAGCAGATCTAAGCATGCAATGCCAAAAATTAAAAATTAAAAAAAAAGAAAAGAAAAGGCAGTTTTAGCATCAAATTTTCTTGTTTCCAAAATTATTTCAATTGGGATCTTTACCTTTGTTGTTTATTACCTGTTTTTATGCATTTTCCAGATTTAGCTAAACTAAAGAAAAAAACAAAAATGGTTATATCCTTTTCTTTCCATTCCTGTCTATCTCTCTCTCACTCGCTTTCTTACTAATTCAATCTTGCCTCTCTCTCTCTTGCTCATTCTTCTTTCCCCTCTGTCTGACCAGTTTATCCTCCCTGTTCCTTTTGCTCTCTTTCTCACCTTTTGACTCATTATATATCCCCCTCTCTCAAGAAATTTGCCCACTCTTTTTGCTTTTCTTTTTTTTTTTTTTTTTTTTTGTTGTTTTTTAACTAGAACACATCATGGATTTAATCATCTGAGTTTCTTGAAAGCCTAGGACATTTTTTTGTCAGTTTAAATCCCCATTCCTAACTACTCTGAGGATAGTGTTGAGATTTATATATAAAAAAAAAATAAAACTCTTAAAAATTTCTAGATACAGCATGTATCTGAGGAGTGTTGAAGAACACATCAGCCAAAACAAATAGAACAGTGACTCCTCTTTAAATTTCTTCCAACTTTTCTTTTTTGTTGTTTTTTTTTTTTTTTTTAAAAAAAACAATTTTTTTTGAGAATATTTTGAATCTTTTTGATGGAAGACTAAATTTAAAATACAATTTGGATAAAGATTTATTCAGACAACCATAAAAAATAAAAACTGAAAAGACAGAGATTTGACATTTTAACAACAAAGTAAAAATCTGCCAAAAAGATTAATGAGTAAATTGATTTTATATTTTTAATTTAATGGAATAAATGTAAGCATGGAAAAGAAAGAAAAAAAGAATTATCTCAGAAGTAGATACTGGGTAAATACCAAATGAAGACCTGTTTGTCTTGAAAATCAACATTCAAAATGCTGTCCTTTTACTTCTACTTTGCTGGTGAAAAATACCGCACTATTTAAGGCGTGGGGAGAGCACCTATAAATATTTATCTCTTTTTCATTAATCCCTATAAAATATCTTTTCCTCAGTTTTGTCATTCAATTAAGTGCCATACGTGATAGACAGACAATTAGGTGATCATGTCTCCTTTCAATTCATCGCTAAGCAGTTTCCACAATTGGTTGCCATTTCTTCCTGCAAAAAAAACTGGCTGCCATCCAAGGCTATAGGGCGCAACCTGTCCTGCTATTTGCTCCATAGCTGAGGAGCAAGGAGAAGAGATGTATTCATACTTTTCTGAAGGGTATTTGCACATAAGTGAATGTAATGAACCTAACTGGAATTCAAACTCAATTCTCTGATTTCTCATTCCAAACCAACAGCCATTTAGTGCAAAGGTCAAATAAAGGAGACTTGAGGATAAGACCTGTCTATAAAATCAGCACCTAAAATTTTGACTTTGATCTGATTGAGCACTGACATTTGGCACTGACTTGAAATATGTCACAGTCTCAGCTGTAAGGCTGGCCAATTCCTAAACAATATTTTAAGCCAAATTTCTGCAAGCATTTACCATGTCTTTTTCTTTCTTTTTTTTAACTAGTCATAAAATAATTGTCTTAATGAGGTAAAACAAAGATTTAAAGAAAATTATTTGGATGGATATCTTCAGCAGTATTTTGATTTGAAATTTTGGGAACATGTAACTTTGCCAAGTATCACATTGTTCTGTAGAATATCTACCATTTTTTAATTTGAGGATTTTTTTGTCTGTCACTGTTATTTGAAGACTCTCTCTTTCATCTTCTGTCACAATGATCTACAGAGGGAGAGTGAATATAGTCATTATTATAAAATCATTCTGACTAGTATCGTTACCTCTGCTATATTTGTCAGCCTTGTTTAGTTATATATCTGACTGTCCTCATGAATATATATAATTTATGTCCTCAATTTTCATATTTTATATATATATATATATATATATACATACATATATACACACAACCAAAGTATATTATGTATTAACTCCTGCACAACTGTTTCAAAGCAGTTACAATCTTCACACTAGTGACAGATATTGTTATATTAATGCTCTGTTAAGTGACATTGAGTACTTGTTTTATGTTCATTGATGTCATTTTTTTTCCTATAAGCATGTGCATAATATACATATCTGATGGATCAGTACAGGTTACAGATCAAAATTCCAAACTTTTTTAAAAATTAGATAAAATTATTGTACCTTTTTATATATATATATATATATATATATATATAAATAAATTTTTCTATTTAAAATTAATTTACATTGTGACATGAAAATTTCTGTGTTTGAGATTTTACCTTGTCATCAGGCAATGTTGGCTTACTGTTGTGAAAATGATTCACAAATTTAATTCCTAAAATTATTGGTTTTTGTTACCTGGATGGATGGATGGATGGATATATATATATATATATATATATATGAGAGAGAGGAGGCCTATCATATTCAGTTCTATACAGTTTATTTACAGTCTCTTTGTGGTACCTTATATGCTAATTTATTAATCTGACATACTTTACATAATAGTTCCATATCTGTTGTGAATAGTGAAAAGTCCTTAATAGCACTCAATGACTAATGAGAAAGGTTAAAGTACAATGGATTGAAACGCATAAAATAAAAATAAAATATATGAGAACTCTTTTGTGGGAGTCCAAACCATCCATACTTGTTTCAAGCTGTCATTATTAAAATTTGCATACATTTGGGTGATTATTAAAATTTCCATTCAATTGGATGATTATTAAACCCAAAACTGACTAAGTCAGTGAAGTAATGAATTAAAAAAAAAAAAAAAAAAAATATATATATATATATATATACATTTTTGCTTCTCATAATTTGTAAAGAATTTCCAATTTAGCCAAAACATAAAATCAAAGATGGGAAATACTTAAAAAAAAAATGACTGTCATTTCTTTCCAGATACCAGTCACATTATTATCAATCAAATTTCTTTAATGAGTCATTGTCATTATTCCAGGACTTTTCCAACTAGCGTATTTGTCTTGGATGTTTTCATTATTACTAAATTTCAATTTATGCATTCTTCAAACTTCTTTGAGTGAATAATTCACCTGATAAGATAACTTGTTTTAATTATGATTATCAAAAATTGTTGACAGCAGTTACCCATGAGTCGGTCTTCAGCAGTTACCCATGAGTCGGTTTTAAAATAAAAACCCCAGCTACATTAAATGCGATATTTTCATAAATATGTTCATGACATTAAGTTATAACTAAAAAAATATATCTGAAGGACAATATAGATAAAAACAAGAAAACTTTTTTTTTTTTAGCCAATGCATTTCATCCTCTGAGGGACTTACTCAAAAAACATGGCAGTGTATTTTATTCACAGATAATCAGTTTTAAAAATGCATCAGCTGAAATATAAGGAAAGCAGGGTTAAAACACCAAAGTTTGTCAATCTTGTCTAAATAATATTTGGCATATTCTTCTTCATTCGCCAAAAAGAAAAAAAATTATCAGGCCATTTGACAGATTAAACTATGCTTACCAAATCTTAGTCTAACTTTGTCATTAAAGCCAATATTTAACTCTCCACTCTTACTTTAAGGCAATCTCATCTATTGCATTAAGGGTTTTACATTTCCTGATATTTGGTGTAACTTACACAAGAATTTTCTAAAATTCCCACATTAAAGAGAAAGTAAAATTAAGTATAAATAGTTAAGAGTTCAATGTCAGATTTTATGATGGAACTCAATGCTTTCAAAATAAAAATTGGTATTAATCAACTAGTATTTGCAAAATGTTCAGGATATATTTACATGAGCAAGACATGAGTTTCAGTTTATATCTTATCCTTCTTAAAAATACTGAGAACTTATTTTGGGAGTGTTTTAATTTTACTATACAAAAAAGAAATTTTTCATTAATAAATCCAAAGGTTTTAGGTCATAAAAATGTTTAATAAGTCAGTATCTAAAGAATTAGAATAAATTATTTGGCAGACATGGACAAACATGTCCGCAATAAGATGTAGTGTCAAAAGAACAGTTTTTCCAAGACACCAATTTTTTTAACTACCTTCTACTCTTCTGAAGTAATAAATGAGAATAAAACATAAATCTATGATAAAAACAAATTTAGGATTTTTTTTTTTTTTAATTACAAAAAGAAAATTATGAAACACTTATTTATTGGAATGGTTGGCAAAACATCAGCTAATTGCCAATAGACTCAAACTTTAATGGTAAATATTAATGATTTCTTTATAGTTGATTCACATATTTTAATTTAATAAATATTTCTAAATAAAATTATTTTCACATTTATTTCTTTATAATGTGGTATATGATATATGTTGCATTGAATTAATTCTAATTCATTAGTTTTTAGAATGTTGTAAACATAAAATTATTCTTGTAAATAAAGAATCTGATAAAGTGCTTAATATTCTTATAAATTCTCAGTAACAAAAAAAAAATGTAGAAATTCACTTTCATCATTTATTTAGGTTTTATTATAAGTCTAAACATTGCTTTTTAGAAAACAAACATTGCCAAGGAGTGAAAGTAGTTAAATTAAGTAATGTCATGGGGAAAAACAAGCTTTGCCAATTATTCTTTTTACAAGTTAATATGGGCTTCTTGACATTTGATAATTTTCAATGGGGGTTTTTTTTTTTTTTTGTTCATTGATTTTGTTAAATATTTTTAATGAGCTGCAGTATAATCTTTTCTGATATAGACCTTTTGATAAGCAAAGAATTCTGGAAATACTGGGAGCCACTATTCTATAAAGTTAAAATCTTTGAACCTTTTTTTTTTCTTTAGAGTAATAAATTATCAGCTTTGCAAAGGTGCATTATCTTTCATGAAAGACAGTAGTTTGATCTTTTTTCATGTCTTCAGCCAATGTTCTGCATCTTTTCTCTCTGTTTTTGTTTATTACCCATTCTAATTTGTCAAATCTTTTTGTGATGTTCTTAAAGCCAATTTAATCTTGCCAATTTTGAAACATGTTGATTGTGTTGTTTCCCTTCACTCAATAACGTTCCAAAATCTTGTTTCTCTTTTGAGGTTATATCTTTCTTACAAGCCACAGCAATCTCTAGATATCTGAAATTGATAATGAACAAAATTAAATGTCCATCTATCTTGCTTCTACAGAGTTCCACAGGGATTGCATCAACTCTTTGGTAGATTTTTTTTTTTTATAAATTTTTCAATTATAGAATTTTACACTCAAGTCTCCTGAAGAGTGGATGTAATCTCTGCAAAACTGGCAGTAGACTCAGTGATCTATTTCTTGATGTCAAGTACTAATTACAAAGAATGCTTGTATTAAAAATGCTATCTTGCAGAAATACTCACGTCAACATTTTTTTTGTTTTGTTGTTGTTTTTTTCATGTTTTCTCATTTCAAAAAAATACTAAGTAACTACAGGATATTATTTCTTCATTTACAATATGCATAATGTCTCATACCTCAAAATAAGTTATTGTGAATGTATATATTTCAGAGTATACATAAAATTTATTAGAACCAATGTTGGCAAAATTTATATTCTGAACAACTGACTGACATGACAAAATCTGACACTGTACTCTTGTATCAGTCAATTCCAGTAGGAATTGAATTCTGTAAATTAGCAACATGATCTGAGAGCAAAGACTGATGAAAATTATGTAATGGTAAGCATCCATCATGGAAGAGGAATAGTCATTAACTTGATACAGCTTAGTTAGGCACAGGGTTCTAAAAGTTCAGCACCATTAAAGGTCAAACTATTCAAGTGAAATGGTCTGATTAAATAATGTAAAAATCATACCCAGAAGGATTTTTTTCTTTAAAATTTAAATTGCTATATATATATTTCTATAAAAATGACTAAAAAATGGTATCTATACTTAAGCAGATATTTTAAACTATAAGCAGGTTACATCATGTAACCATTTCTATCTGTTCTATAATAGTAAATACCATCTTCTCCTAAAGTCTTTCACTTCTAGAAGTTCCTTGCATCTTAGTGGCATTATTCCCTTGCTTGCATTGGATTAAAAAAAAAAAAACAACACATTTACTCAGCTGAACATAGTATGGTAGAAGGTCAACGAGAAATGCAAAGATAATTAGGATGCATCACTCGTTCATTTAACATTAAATCCTGGTTTTTGATCTGGCCTCAAACTTTGTAACTATTTCACTCACAGGCAAAAGGGTAATAATCATACAATTTGAACTGTTTATATGGGCTAGTGTTTGAGACACTGGCAAGTATTACAAACTAAAATGCTTTAAGCCAACTATACAGTTATACTTTGCAAAAAGAAGAAAAATAATGATATAAAGCCTAAACTTATCAGCAAAACAGAGAATAGATATTTGTACTCAGAAATGGATAAAGACCCTAATTTTGTAAATATCAAAATAAGCTTCCAAATGAGTATACTACTTCTATAGAATAATGGTCTTCAAAGGTTCAGGGAATGTTCTCATATTTGGAATTTTATGGGTTTGTTTTTTTTTTTTGTTTTTTTAATGCCCCTCTCTCATATTGAGAATCAATAACATGTGGTGGTTAGAAAAAAAAAAAAAAAAAAAAATCAATGTGCCCCCTCCCCTGAAAAAACATTCTATGAAAAACAAAAAATAAATACACATAAAACTTTATTTACAGAGTTTAAACATTGAATATTTTGAATAATAAATAATAAGTCAATTGCAAAATGCATTAACTAGACATAAAAACATTTATGCTTAATTTACCTGTTATTTGAAGCGTTATCAATGACTTTAAATTTTGATCTGTAAATTTCTTTCAGTTTAATTTTTAGTTGCTTTTTCTCACAACTTACTCAAACAATGAGGCAAACGAAACAAGAGTTTGAGTCTCACCGGGAATTTATACTTTACTATATCTTATCAAGGTGAAAGAAAATCACTAATCAAAATTAAGAATGCTATGCACTATTTATTAATAACAGCAAGTTAACTAAACACCATAATAATAATGAACACATAAAAATATACATTTTGCAGTTAGAAAATACTTTTAAAAATTACATTTTTTTAAATAAAAAAAGAACGTACAGTTTATGAGACTAACTTACAACAGACTTTTTTTTTTTTTTTTTTTTTTCAATGCATAGTGTAACTCACTAACCCCCACCCAAAACACATTAACCTTCTCTGTTGACAAGGCTTAAAATATGCAGACTGCATCCCCTGCAGAGGTGTAAGATCCCACTCTTAGCCAAAATGAGAGAGGGGGGGTTACCTTTTGAGTGAATACTTGCAGATATGATTATGAACTGGATCTATGTCTATTAATTTCTCATTATCTTTGTCCTAGAAGATTTTCTCTTCAACTTTGACTAACCCAACAAGGCTCGGTATGTCATTAAATTAACAACCAAACCCCACACTGGTTTACGAGCAGCTGTAGTTATTATTTGAAAGCTAAACATTTTCATGAAAAGAAATGTCTTAAAAAGCTAGGGAAAAAAAATTCCTTTAAGCATCTACTTAGATAACTGTATATTTCAACAATAACAACAAAAAAAAAAAATCTTAAAATCACGACACTTGTCTTGAAAATTTCTTTTCACTATCAGACTGAGTTATGTTAGAAACTATCAGACCAAAAAATAAAACTGAGCCTTTTATTTGAGAATCACTGACTTACAATCAATTTTGTTTTAGGCTACTTGATTTTGGAGACTGTATGTGTGTGTGTAGATATATAATTTTTTTTTTTTTTTATGCAGTTACGCTAATAATTCAAAGTTTCTGTACATAAAAGATTTGAAACTTCATTTTAAATGCTAAAAGTAGTCTCTTTCAAAGAAAAATGGCTGTATTTTACAGACAGACACACTCTAGAAAAATGTATGTCATTTTGGATAATTTTTGTCTTCATAAATTTAATAGGAATTTTTTTTTTCCTAATTTAGAAGTAAAATGAATTACTGTGTTGCTTTTTGTATGGAAGAAAGTAATTTTGATATGTTCAAATAAGCACTTGTTAATCTTATCGCAGTTAATCTTTTTAAATAGTACTATTACTAAACTTAGTAAATATCTATACTTTTTATTGAGTTTAGTTTAGTTTAGTTTAGTCTTGTATAGGGTGTTGCTCTTAATGATTTATAAGACGACTCTTGGCTCTCAAACAGGGAGATTATAAAATAGTGTTTTTGATGCCTAAAAATTTAATAAAATGTCTGGAGGATGGGGTTCAAGTAAAAATGTTGGGTACCTTTATAAAGACAGCCAGTCATGAAGAGGTAATAAAAATGTATCCATAAGTATATATAACAAATGTTCAGAGTCCCAATAGAATATACTACTAGTACACAATTAACATCAATAATCATTCATAATGACATGAATTGTTTTCCACAAGAAAGATTTTAATGAATGGAAACATTCAAACAATATGTGGAAGAATCATTTAGTTTTGAAAATGTTAATGAATGTATTAACATTACCCTACATTCAATTGAGAAGGAAGAATAGTTTGATGATTATCACATGGCAAGTAACATGCATAAACGATTTGATATTTTACAAGATCCTTTTACATTTAATATAAATATTTCTAATCATAACCTTGTAAATTTTATTGCTGTTTTATTAATTTTTTTATTTTTATAAAGACTTTTTTTTGTTAAGTAAAAAATCTTAAATATGCTAAAACAAGTTAACTTTTAAAAATGTGGATTAAAATTCATTACCTTTATATTAAATTTATGTTGAATGGGAGTCAAAACTTCAAAATTGCATAAAAAAGTGGGTTTCTACTTGTTAGATGAAAGCAGCAGTTCTTTTAGCTAACAAGTATCAGTAGATCAACTCTTTAACAAAATAATACACAGTGTAAAATGTGTAACTGGTTGTAATAATCTACAGAAGAAAGAATAGAATATTAGAGGAAAAAAAAACATAAGTAAAAATATCAAAGTTCACTTATTAAAAATACCTAAAATGCAAGATGAAACTGTTCTCTCATGTCCTCAAAAGATCAAGTAACAAAAACTTTGTTTGTCCAACAAAATGTGAACAGATTTTGAAACTTAAAATAACCTAATAATGCCTAGGATGTCAAAAGTCATCTGCTGAGTACAACATTTGCATTGACCAATGAGAAGTGCCTAAAAGGTTGCGCCATTGAGCATGCTTCCTAATTTTGTTATCCAACCATTGCAAAGACTGGCATCTAAAAATATATGTGAACTTTTTTGGGGGGGAAAAAAAAACAGGCCTTCCCTATAATCTATAAAAATTGCATTCATATTGAAGATCACATACAAAACAACACATAATACAGAAGAACAGAAGAAAAAAAAAAAAAAAAAATGGATGACACTTCAATGGACAAACCACTTATCACTAATCTGCTTGTTTTCTTTTTGAAACAATCCAAAAACATTTTTGCTGCTTCTATTCTTAAGACCAATTTAATGAAATTCAACTCCTTAAATAATTTAGAGGTGGAACAAATTGTTAGGGTTCAATGCATATGGATGCTTACTAAATAGAATTTTTCTCTAGGATTTAACAAGTACCATCATTAATTTAATCTATAGAAAAAAGTTACAGTAGACATTCAGAAAACAATTTTGAGGTCTTTATGAAAGAATAGTGTTATCATTTGGTGCTTTAGGTGTTCTATTTAAGTTAAAAATCTTTAATTTTATTTTGTGAATATTATAAATCTAAGACCTGATCTCATAACTTATCTTTGATTTAAAGCAGATAAAAAGTTTCTAAAAATTAAAGAAATAACTTCAGTTGCTAATCATTACCTTAAACAGTCAAGAAGTTTTATTTACAATGTCCTGAAATTGGACACAGTAGGAAAGATTTCTGTATTGTTTAACATTGAAACTGTCTTTTCTAGTCATAGTACTTAATAAAATACTACAATTTGCACAAAAGAGCTTGTTAAAAAAAAAAGAAAAAAAGACCAACTCAGAAGTATTAGAGATCTTTTTAAAAAATATTAATTTCCTGACACTTTAAACACAAACTAGTTATGTCATTTGAAAAAGTACTGTGAATATCACTTTAAATAAAAAGTTATCGTGACTGAGGTGAAATAAATGCTAAAAAAGATTAAGTAGAAATCTTTGGTTCAAAAAATTGAGTTAAGAATATATTTTTGACAAGAATATTTAATTGGAACAAATGACAAGTTGCATTGCCACAAATCAGAATTTTTTTTTTTTTAATGTAAATATTGGCAGTGACAATATATCAGTTATTTTAGCCCCAATTCTACCTAAAATGTAATTTTAGTTTTGGGATAAGAAAGTTAGAATTAATGTCAAGTTTAAGGTCATCTAGATCCTTCTGAATACACCCTAAATTCAAATTTATATTTACAATTCCAGATACTTGTATATGAAAGTTGAAAATTTTTTTATATATTTATTCTTCTATAGAAACTTTTAAACTAAAATATTGATTTATGTATGTGTCACATTCTCAGCTGTAATTTCTATTTAATCAGGTACAGTTTTGACTTACATGGCAATTCATTTATGACTTGAATGTCTTTCCTCACTTGTTTTAGAAAACAAGTTCAGCCAGTTTATTTCATAAGGAAGTCTTGGTGCCAAAAGAACTGATAGTAAAATTCAGTAGACATATTGGGAGAAATAGACTTAGCAAAAAGTTTTGTTAAATATACAATTAATTTGTTAGCTTGAACTTTCTCCAAAACAAATTGAAAACTGATTTATTGCACATTCATCCTTTTAAGATGGAAAAAAAAATTATTCATTTATAAATAAACTGATGAATAATCTAAAACAATTGTATTTGGGATCTGATAGATGAGGGGAAAGTTACACTTTGAATGTCCTTCCTTAACTTTAAAGGCCATGTTATGAAGCAAAAAGTTAAAATGTTACTTTAGGAACAAAATTGAATTTGACATTGCTGAATACATTTTGTAAAAGAAAATACAGTCACAGAAAAATCAGTACAGAATATCTAGACCACCTTTTTTCAGCTTAGGCTGTTCTTATTATAAAGGCAAAATGATGAGTAAACACATTGCACAAGTCTTGTATTGCCTCTATCATTTATTGATGATATTAATCTATTTTTTTCTGTTTTAGAAAAACAGAAACAGATTTTTCTCCATGTTTCTTATGTAAGTAATTGAACATAAACCAAATTTACAATGGTTAGAGATTTTTTTTTTCCCCAAAAATCTAAAGACCAAGAATTAACATCAAAAATGTTCAAAAGAAATGTGTCTATCTAAATTCACTAACACTGTAGACAGCATTATGAACAGAGCAGCAAGCAATACATAAAAATAACCTTTAAAAATACTTTTTAACAATATTTTATAGCTGAAAAGATCAAAAGCACTTAGTTGATAAATAAATACATAAGTATATATATATATATATATATGCATAACTTCAGAATTCCTCCTTATAAATTTGATAATTCTAATTTCATTAATAGTAAACTTTGAAATAAAAATTTTAAAAAAATAAATAAATTTACTAACTTAAACATTTCAATCAAAATTATATTTGCTTTAGTTATAATTATAATCTTTAATATAAAACCTTTTTGATACTGTTTAAAAAAAAAAAAACTTTCAAGCGTAGTGTGTGTGTGTGTATATATGTTATATACAAAGATGATTTTGGTTTAATTAAGTTATGAAAAAGCTACAATTTGTTTCGATAACATTTAAGATATATAGATTAAAATTAGAAAGAAGACAGACCTTAAAAGCATGGAGATTCCATCTAAAATAAGAACTGGCTGCATATTTAAATAATTTTTGTCACCAGCTCTTGTCTTGGCCAGCACCAACACCCTTCCCAAAACACAACCAAGCAGTTTGAAAATTTTTTTTAATGCTTCGCAAACCATAACTTTTGTTTGTAAGCAGAAAAATCTTTAAAATAGATGTTGAAATTTTTTTTTTCTTATGAGCAGTAATCATACTTTCTAATGACAAAAAGAAAAAAAAAAGTCTTTCTTTTTGACAAACACAGCTATTGTCATCATGTCAACTTTACCCTCATCATCAACTAAAGGCCCAGGACAGATGTTTTAATAATTGTTTTATTATTCTGGAGCATCAAAGTTCAGAGGCAAGGGTCACTTTCAAATTTTATAATTTACAGTGTTTTTTTTTCAATTTCTTTTTTTTTGCCCCCCTCCTTTATCAGCTTTGTGAAAAGTAGATGGACGAGTGTTGACATGCAGAAAGCCCAAACTACAATATTGTGTGTACTGTAGATGTCACCAACGAACAAAGAAATACACATTGGATAGTCCAAACTCAACCAGAGGAATAAGATCATGTGAATATGGAGGAGAAACAAATAGCAGCAAATGCTCTAGTTGACTTCCAACAAAAACACCAATCACAGTCTTAAAGCAGTTATTGACCAAAAGTCTCTTGGGAAGCATATAACACGTATAGGAAGCCATCGTCATCTTTTTCACGCTCATATACCTCAGATATTGGTGTTGTGTTGCTGATCATGCTTCTGTCATTCACAAGAAGGTAAAATGCTTGGCTGGGGTGCAACTGTAAACGGCGCCTACAGTGATAGACAAAAATATATGTTAAAAAAAAAAAGTAATAATTGATGTTAATAACAATTTGAATCATAACATTTTTTTGTAAAACAAAGTTTGGATGAATTCATGTTCAACACTTAAGCCCAAGTCATTTGACATGAAGGTTGCTCTCCCCCATCATTTTTCTGTAAGATAGAACAAATCCCACCTGAAACCAGACAGGGTGTGTTTATTTTATGGATATTGGGATCATTGAATTTTTTAAAGAAATATTTCATGTGTTGGAGGAGTTTTTGCTGTATTTCTCTTCAGGCAGAAATTTAAGGTGACAGCTTCTAAAATCCTGGATTTTATTTTTGTGGCAGAAATAAATTTGTTGGTTCATGTAGGTGAAAGAAGTGGACAGAGTCAAAAAATTCTAGGAAAAAAAGAAAAGCATGCCAGATTTCTGTCTACAAAAAAATTTTCTTGAAGGTGAAATGGCATGTTTGTAAAAAAAAAAAAAAAAAAACAAATACATAGTTAGCTTGAATTTCAAATCCCTATACACAAACACAGGACATTGTCTAATCATAATACCTAAAAGACATACATTATTGCAATGCCACATTAGTTTGTTTTTCCTATTTGAACAATTTCACAAATGAATGAATTTTTTTTTTTTTTTATTAGAAAAGCTAAATAAATATTACCTGATAATTTTGACCAATTCACTCATGTTGACATTATCAGGAACCAAAAATTTGCTTTTGTCCAACAAAGGCAAATTCTTTTCATTTTGGTATCTTTCAATAATGATCTGAAATAAATATCAATTAAATTTATTGAGGGATTTTTCACAAACATGTTAAAAAAAAAACACAGATCTTTGCTTTTAGGCAGATGATGTACTTATTAAAATTGTGTCCATAAACTAGAGTAGCAATATTGGTATCTTTTTATAATTTAACCCTTCCCAATCATGGGGGGGGGGGGACATGATTTCTGAGATTAATTATATTAGATATATTAAGCTGATTCAGATTATCGAAGGAAGTTACAGTAAAATACAAAACAAAAAACAAACCAGTGTATACATTATGCTCTAATACAGGACACCACAAAAAAAAAAAAAAAATTGCAGTCTTCAGTTTTAATTTGCAAGCTTGTCAAGAAGTCTTAAGGGGTGGTGTCGATTAAGTAAAAAGTGTTGTTTCAGTTACCTTATCTTAAAACCAAGTACATTGCATAGTACAGTTCAGCTAATGTCTTCAGTTATACCAACATTTGTTCCTGGTTAACTTCATGGAGTTTCAAACTGAACCCTTTACTTAGTAAGAATAATCTATCACTGCAGATTATTCTTACTAAAGAAAAACATTATATCCCTAAAGTACTGTTCAGTTATTTTTAGATCTGATTCTTCCAAGTTTCTACTATTTTGCCTGAAGTTTGAACTTCGAAAACAAGCCAACCTATATTTCAATCTCCTATGTTTAAAGAAAAATAAAAAAAAAAAAAAACGGGGGGGAGTCATCCAAGACAATAAAAGATAATCCAGTATCAAACATAGCTTTTTAAGCAGCCTGAGACAAAAGGATGGATCAAGAGGGGAAGAGAAAAAAAATGCCAGTCTGGGACATGTTTGAAGAATTTCTGCTATCAGACTTTTAGAACTCACAAATGAAAAACAATTTTCTCCAAGCTAGCATCAACTTTTCGTGTCACATTTTACAGAAAAGATTTAAAATCCAGACTGCTTTGCTGCTCACATCATTAGGATGACATGTCATTCCTGAAGAAAAGCTTTAAAGTCCTTTTAAGTAATTTTACTTCTCATGATGCCAATTGGTTAAAAAACCTTGCATATTTGAAAATAATGGTAACAGTTGTCATTGAGATTGCTGACAGGCTAAACATGAAACTAGGGCAGAAATTCAATTTATAGTGATGAAGATAAACTACTTCAGCCATTTTTGCAATATTAAATGAACCCTGGCACTCATTATATAATGAGATTAAATCTGTATAAATAGCAACACACATATCAGGAAGAGACAACTCAACACTGCTGACTGAGCATTAAGTAGACTTGGCACCAGAAAAAAAATTTTTTTTTTAAGTTATATAAAAAAATTATTTATCAAAAGATTAAAACTTTAGTTCGTAAATCTTTAAAGGTGAGGTCAAGTGGGTGAGAAAATTACTGAGAAAGTAAACTGAAGCAAATGATAGGTTTCAATGGAAATGAGCTACATAAGAAAGATTTCTTTGAAATAGTTAACATGGGTTAAAATGTAACGATTTGGTTAATAGTTATCTATATTTCTGAGATGAGATATTGTAATTATTTACACTGTCCAAGCATAGAAATTAATACAATATAGGAACCAGTAATATGGAGTGCAAAAGAAAACTAATTATAAACATAAAGATTATAATATGAGCTCTGGTTCAAATAAAACTGTTTATTGAGACATGAGATTTGTAAGTTGCAAAAATTTGTCTATATTCCTGAGATAAGGTAGTATTTACACTATTCAGACTATTATTCTCATCTTTGTTGCAATTTGTATGATATTACGGCCATTGTACACTCTGGATTTTTTCAGGTGCTAGGAATTTCAAACCAAACCCTTTATTAAAAATCACTGGAGGTATATAATTCTCATTCTTTGTGTAAAGCCTCTTAGTAGTCATGAGTTATATCCCTCTAACCTACTTGTTCATCACTGTAGCCTGGTATTGAACAACTCTTTGGGTCAAGTCACTGGAACTAACCAACGTCTATATCCACTGGGTCATGGACAAGAACAACTGAATTTCTGGGACTTATAAACCTAATGTTTAATAATCATTTTTACCAGAGTTCATATTGCAGTTTTTGATAATGGTTTTTCTCTAGTATTTTTTTTTCCAGAGCTTATATTGCAATTTTGACAATAATGATTTTCTCTGGCACTCCATGGATATAGACGCCGGTTAGTTCCAGTGACTTGACCCAAAGAGTTGTGAGTTTGATACCAGGATACAGCAGTGGTGAACAAATAAGTCAGAGGGAAATAACTTGTGACTACCAAAAGAGGTTTTACACAAGGAATGAGAATGATATACTCCAGTGATTGTAATAAAGGGTTGAGTTCGAAATTCCTAGCACCAAAAAAAGTCCAGAGTATACAGTGGCCGTAATGTCATACAAGTGGCAACAAAAATGAGGACAATAGTCCGAATAATGTAAATAGTGTCCCAAAAATTTATACATTAATGTTCTCAAGGACACATGCCCAGTGGATAAAAGTGTTGATTGGATCCAGTAACTTGACCCTAAATGTTACAAGTTCAATACCTGACAGATTTAAAAACACAGTTGAGTTAAATGGAGATATCTGAGACATCCAGTGGCATGATTCATGAAATGAAAACAATATATCCCAGTGAATGAAATAAAGGATTCAGTTCAAATTTCTAATCACACAGCCAGAACATGGCAACAAAGACTAGGACAAATGTAGTTTGCAAACAGTGTTAGTAATTTAAATTTCTAAGTTCTGGGAATCACACTCAAGTAATTGGTCATGATAAAATATTCCCAATCTCTTTAGTAATAAAAACAAAACTCGGTCAACAAGGCCACACAGCTTTTTTGCCCATGATCATTCAAAAATAGCAATTAATTAAAGGAATCCAAATTAATGTCGGATATAAAATTTTTCTTGACAAATGTCACAATGTAAAATGAACAAATCTGTCAGGCTGATCTCAATCCTTGTAGTGACACTTTCTTCTGATAGGGTGTCCTAGTTTTTTGTCCACATCTTTAACTGTTATTTGTTGTACAGGTTGTACAGTTGTAACATTTAGTGATTTGGTGACCACTTAAGTTTCTTTATAGACATGTTTTATGACATCTTTGAGGAAACATTAATAGTCTCTTTTCATTGGCAAAAAAATAGGAAAAGAGGGGTGTTCTTCGTTTTGAACAATCTTACTGAATTCCATCTAGTTAAATTAGGGTTTGATACTCCTTAGAACCCTTCAAGACTTCACTTACTACATTGGACACAATTTTTTTTTAATGCATTTCTTCAACTTTACAATTCACTTTCATGCAAATATGAACGATTATCATCCACTTTCTTCCTTTTTTTGTTTGATCAAGCTCCAGAGATCCCAATGTCACATATCCAATTTCACTCAAAAGGCTTGGGTCAATCCATGGTGGAGTTTGTAGGCAATTCCCAACAGTTTCATATACTGGAATTTCTTCTCCCAGGACAATATTATCAAGTAGTCACCTCCTCAAACCTAGATTTCATGGTCAGAATGCTAACATTCATGATTCAGCCATATCCAATTTATTTATTTGTTGTGAATTAACAAAAATCTGTGTGCACACGGATTCTATCATTTTTGCTAAAGGTTGTACAGTTATAACATTTAGTGATTTTAAACTATTATTACATTACTAATAAAATTAAATTCTACATAATTCAAATAAGTGAATAAATAAACACACTCTTCCATAAAAGGCATTAGAAGAAAAATTCAATGACTTAAAACTACTTACTGGGATTTTATCTGGATGTTCTTGCCGAATAGCTTCAACATCTTTCACTCTCTGGGCTGCAAAAATAAACAAACAATTTCACAAAACAAAAAAAGAATTTTAACTTCACAATATTTTAAACTGGAAGAGGGGAGAATGTACATTGTTGTAACTGGTTTGGGCCTAAGAAAGGCAAAAACTGAATGTAAAGGATTTCTATATGGGTCTGTCATTTTTTTTTTCACTCTGGGGTGGGGGTGGAACGATTTTCAGATATACAAGATGCTGACTACCCCACCCAATACTGACAAATTCTGAGAGGATAAGGATTATTTTTTTTTGTTACCTTAGCTTATTTTGGCATCATGGTATACTCAGTGAATATTAACTCAGAAATGATCAGGCATATTAACACCAAGCCACAGACTATTTAAAGTTGACCTTATACTGATTATTAGAAAGGTTATATTCCTAGATTATAAATTGCTAAAAGGGTTAAAGTAAAGAGTATCCTGCTTTTAAGTTGATCAAAACTGTCTTTGCTCTCAAAATATAAATAGTAACAAAGAAAATGGTGTCAACAAACATTTTCATATTTAGTTGAGAAATAAAAATAATACTTTTTAGCAATGTATGTGCACTTAAATTGGAAACATTTTTTTATTAGCATTTAAAAATATTTTTTTCCAGATTTTAGGTAGAAACGTTTAGAAAATGAAGCTGCTTCAGCAAAGTAAAACCATATTCTTGTCACAATTTCTAAAGCCTATACTCTCACCCTAGTGATGCCTGCAAGTACTTAGCAGACAACATGACAGCTGACATAGCAGAATACAAAACAGTTTTGCAACAATGGTCACGAATAGATTTGTGCCTTGGAGCTGTGATTCAATTATGCTTATGATACTCATACTAAAGCAATCATCACTTGTCACATTCTTGGTCTCACAATGGCAGTGAAAAGGAAATCATTCTTCCTTGGTCAGCATGAACAGAGCATGATTATAAACTATGTTAAACAGAAAGACATTCTGCTTCTTGCATTGTTTAGGTGCAAGACTTATCTGCAGTATAAGGTTAAAATCAGTTTTTATTTCCTCAATATGGTACACTTAGTTCATTTTTGGGTCTATGTTGAAACTACTCATATCACACCAAATACAACATTAGCTCAATCAATCTCATTCACCAGAATTTTGGTTTTCAAAAAAAAAAAAAAAAAATTCCCATTCCAAAAACTTCTTGTTTGCATGAACATAGTTCTTTCTCTAATCACCTTGGTAAGATTTACTCACAGACTAAAGGCAAAACTGTGAGATCACCTCTTCATTTAACTTTCTCCTATTACCCTATGTTCCTGGAAAAAAGTATTTAAAAATTCAATAGATCCATGGGATATTAGATAGAAATATATATATTCTTATTAGCTAATATTAAAAAGAAAAAAATGTAAGGATTATAGACACCCATTTCAAAATGTCCAAACAAGAGATATGAATTAACAGTTTTTTTTTTTTTATCTCTATAACTGGTAGACATTAAATTTTCAGGGAGGTTTAGATGAATAAAAAATAACATCAGATTTCTCTTTTTGGTTTTTTTAACAATTGCTTATATAAATATTTCTTACCTACTTAATAAAAGCATCTACATGTAAAACTTCAATCAGAATAGTTTCCTCTTCTCAGAGTTTACAAATAACAACAGCTTTCCAATTTATGTAGTGTAATATTTACCAATATAATCAACCTATTTTACTGCAATCAAATGCATCTATAAAGATTATAATCTTCTAAAATAATAAAAAAAGATTATTTATTAAAACATTCAAGTCATCCCACAAAAAAAAAAAAAAAACAACCTTCATGAAACAAAACCAATGTAATACATGAATTTTTTTTATTTACATTCACTCTATTGTCCTCATGGTCGTAATTACCCCAACATATCAGACACTGTACCCTTCAGGCTTCTGCAGGTATTTGACAATCAAGTAACCTTAAAATTTCAAACTTAACCCTTTCATTGATTAGGTTGTTCTCATTGTGCAGTCCAAGTCTAGTTCTTAGGACTGCTTGGTTATGAATGGTTTTGTTCATTAATAAATTGTATCTTCAAGATTAGTAAAAATAACAAACACGTCTAACAAGTCAAGACAATCCTTTTGTATCAAATAACGTGCCACTTATCAGATATAATATTAATCACCATAAAATACAAGGACATCAGTCATATTCTTATCAATATGAGGAAGATCATTGTAAACACAGGTATTATAAAATATAAATAAATTTTAAAAAATGAAAAGACTACAAACACTAAGCTACAATTATAACAAAAAAATCTATTAAACTTTCAGCCAATGAATTGGTGTATTAACTATATTCAATAATAAGCACACAGGATTAACCTACATATCAAACTATTTTGCAATTTACTTCTAATGTAAATGACTTCTGTTAAAGCACCAAGGTGAAAATCTATCATTCTAAGCACCAAAATATCAGTTTTCTTGAACTTCAAAGCCATAAGACTGTTCTCAAAAATAAATAATTGAAAAATCACTAAAACTTATGTATGGGTAATTTGTAGTGGTATAATTAGTGGGAGTTCTGTGCCACCCAGGCCTGTAATTAAAGCTACACTGAATTGGGTCTGTACCACTGGGCTCTGCTCGATCTCACAGGCAGGGTTCTATTCCTAATTCAGTTCTGCTGTAGCTAAATCAACACAAAAATGGCATTCACATGCATTAACTTTTCTGAGTTTTTTTTTTTTTTTTTCCATTTATCTCAATATATTTGAACCATTTAGATAGCACCATCATACCTGATATAATCTGCAACAAGGAGATTTAAGGGACCCTACAGCTATGGGTTACAACTAAAATGGTTATCAATGTCCAACACAAGCATAAGATTGTAGAAAACAGATTGACAAAGGCAATTTGCACATGTCTATAAAAAAAAAAAAAAAAAAAAGGTCAAGAAGCTTCCACAAGGCAGGAAATTAAGGAGCACAGCAACTGAAAAGGAAAGTTACTACATTAAAGACTAGATTTGAAATGCAAAACTTTTGGCTTCATTTTATGTGTGTGTGTACACACACACATACAAAAACAAAATCTACCTAACACCAATAAAAAGTGCATACGTTATTTTTTAACTTAATATAAAAAAATAACAAAAATAAGAAAATCAAACAATTATTGATGCCTTCTGATGAATGACTATAAAAATGTTTATCTATGAAACTGAAATTGGAGTGTTGAATATAATATCAGTTAGCTAAATGACATTTTATATCTGAATTAATCCTTTATATATATATATATATATATATATATATTATATATATCTATACACACACACAGCATGATGAGTAAATTAGTGCCTGCACAGTATAATAAGTTCAGTTGGCCACTATCTGTGAGAAAGAGAACCATGACGCAATTCACTTTGCCAAAAATTTGCAGATGATATGCTGTACTGCATGGCATTCCCACTAGAAGCTCCAAAGTGTTCAGGTGTCAATCTGAGGATTTGGAAAACTCACTAAGAAAAGAACTCCTGAATTTGTTGGTGAGAGCCTCAGACTCAACACAGATGCCTGCATCAAGTGTGTTGAGGTAGTGCTACTCTGGGTCAAGAAGGTGACTACTGGAATATCCTATGACTGGAAACAGGACTCTGCACCATACCACACAAGTAGAAAAACCCATTCATGGCTGTCAGACAATTTCTTGATCATATCAACCTTTACATCTGGCCATCTAACTCCCCAGACTGTAACCCCCTTGATGGCCCCCAGTTGAATGAGAGACTAACAAAACTCCTCATAACACCAAAAATGAATTGAATGCAACGATCATAGTATTCACCAACTTAAATAAGGAGACCATCCAGAAGAGATGCAGGTGATTCCAAATTCGTTTGAAGTCCATGATTAAAGCCAATGGTAATTTTATTGAATAAATTTACTCTTTAGTATTTCAAGATATTTGAGTCAGTCAGTTAAGTGCCATACCTTATACACGCTTGGGCGATCATGTCTCAAAAGAGACATGACTGACTGGGCAGAAGATTATCCCGCAGTAGGTTGCCATTGCTTTCTGCGGTAGACTGGTTGCCAACCAAGGCTATAGAACCCAATCTGTCCTGCTATTTAACCCATAACTGGAAGGAAGAGACAGATTAATACCTTTCCCAAGGGTATTTGCGCGTAAGTAAATACAATGGATTCAACTGGAATTCAAACTCGGCTCACCGGTTTCTCGTTCCGAGCCGATATCCACTGTACCACAACGCACATCCGATATTTGAGTAATTTTGCTAAAATATGTTAAAATGAGATATCAGTGTTAATTTCATTTTTGCGTCATTTTGAGATTCAACAATTAAATTTGTTGCAACTGAAGAATAATTACAGACCCTCAAATAGGTATAAGCAACATTGATGCATATGCATATATTTATTAATTTTTAAGGTAACCACTTAAGCATAAATATAAGCATGCACGCACACACACACACACACACAAGTAAAACAACTTCTAAGATATACAAATATGTACACAAACAACTGAATTTCTAAAAGCCAGGCCAGCAGGAACAAACTTAATTTGTGCACATCTATTTAGAATGAAATAGGGTCTTAGTGTCTCACAGTACCAAAAATGTGATTGATAAAAAGCTACATTGATGGCAATGCTCATTAATCTGAATCTGATGCCAACAAAACAATTTTGGAACAGTACACAAAAAAAAAAAAAAAAAAAAAAAAAAAAAAAATTACTTCAGTGAATGTTTACTCAAAATATTCACTTTTTTGTTTATTTGAAATGAGGATATCCATATTAAAAAAAAAGTGAAAAAGTGTAATTTTGAATATTAAACTTTTATGAAAAAAAGCTAAAGAAGATATTTGTTTACTGTATCTTGAGAAAAATTAGACTGAATCTCTGTTAAATGATATACATAATCCCTACCCTAACTTCTAGAATTCCTGCAATCATCTTTAATCTTGATCCCCACAAAGAATGTTGACCCAATGATATCCCTGTAACAGTCATTAAGTGTGCTCACAAACTGGTTCCTGTTTTCTCTAAACTGTATAATAAATGCTTTCCCGTCTTCTGCTTTCCTGTTTTCAGGAATTTATTATCTATTGTTCCACTTTTTAAGAACTCTGGTGAGCAATCAGACCCTTCCAACTATTAGCCTTCTACCTCTTTATCAAACTCCTAGAGGTCCTAATCAATATTGAACTGGTTCATCTTTAATTGCAGAGCCCTATCTCAGACTAGCAATATGACTTTCATTTCTTCACATCAACTGATGATGTACTGACAATAATTGCAGACAGAGTCTAGCATACAGGTCTTTTTCACAAGCTGAAAAGTTACAATTTCTCTGAACCCATTTTTGAGTTGATCCAGTTTTCATATCATGAAATGAAAGTTATTCTGAACAGTCACTCATCTAGATCCTTTCATACTAACACAGGTGTCCCCAAGGGGACCAAGTTGGTCCTGCACTGTTTTTGATTTTCAAAAACCTTCTCGATGACATCAACACACAATTTAGCATCTATGCTGATAAGGCAACCAGTTACTCCTGCCTCAATAGAAAAGCTGATTAGGTTAACAAAGTGAAAATGGTAGCTTATGTCCAAAACGACCTAAAAGGTGGTTAAGCAAAAGATAGCTTGTCAATTTTAAAACCTCTAAAACAAAACTTCTCTCTGTTAATCATCTCAGTGACCCCTCTCTGCTGGCCATCAGCATGGCTGATGCTAAACACTAGGAAAGTGACTCATTACACCTTCTTAAATTAATATTCTCAAGTGACAAAATGGAAAAACTTTATTGAACCCATTGCTAGGTCAGCTGCTAAGAAAGCCAGTTCAGTGTGTCAGGTAAGATAAGTCATCCAGAATCCATCTTACATCTATAAGAATACCAATTGTCTATGCTTAGAATATTGCAGTCGTATATGGTCCAGTGCTAGTACTATTTACCTTGAGCTCCTTGATAAGATCCAAAGAAGTATTAGCAATATTATTGGTTTTGGTCTGGCAGCTCAGCTTCAGTCACTTACTCACCACCGTAAGGTTTGTGTTTTTTTTTTAATAAATATTTTCATGGTAATTGTTCAGAAAAGCTTTTCTCTTTGGTACCAAGACTTTATGAATTTAAGTGCAATACTAAACTGGAATTGATCTGATCAATTTACAATTGAGCTGGCTAGATTTTTTTTTTATTATTATTATAATCATCTCACTCCAAGCAAGGTAGCACTGCCACTGGTGCACAGGGGGTTACATAGTAGGAGAGTGAAAAAAGAGGAGAACAGGTCACAGCAGGTATTGGAGAATGGGTAAGAGAAGGATGGGAACATTACTGTGAAGAGAACTGTGTTATAAGAAAGTGTAAAGGGAAATAGACGAATGGGAGTCAAGAAGATAAGAGATGACAGTTGATGTTGCATTGAAACTCTTTGAGATAGTAGCTCTCAGGGAAGCAAGAATACGAAAGGGAGTTCCACAGATGAGAAGGGAGAGAAAAGAAGCTGAAGGAATAGACATTGTGGTTACACTTGATTGTTTTCATGGTAAAAGGGTGGGACCTTGTTGTTAGTCTAATAGAGTGAGTAAACACGTGCAGAAGAGACACCAAGCTTGTCGGAGCAGAATCCGTGAAAGTATTTGTAGAAGAGAAAGAGGGAAGCTACATCTCGTCTGTGAGAGAGAGAAAGAGAGAGAGTGAGAGAGAGAGAGACTGGAGTCAAGCCACCAGGTCAGGAATGACTACATTGCAGATTCTCCTTTGGATTTTGTTGAGAATCCAAAGATGAAACTGTAGGGGTGCCTGACCAGAGATGACAGCAGTATTCAATTCACAGGTAATTGGTAGATTTGTATACATGCATGATGGAATCACAAGAGGAAAACTTCTTGGCCCAACACAGGGACCTGACCATCTTAGCAGTAGATTTAGCTGTTAAGTCAATATAGCAATTCCACTTAAGGTCAGCTGAGAGAGTAAGGCCGAGGAGGCGTAGTGTACTGCTTTCAGGGAGATTAGCATGATCCATGCTGATGGCAGGTAGGAAAGATTGTCTATAATGGTTAAAGGATAGCAGTTTAGTTTTGGAAGCATTAAAATTTACAATCATTTTCTTACCCAAGTCCACCACTGACTGGAGGTCCTTTTTGAGAGCAGCAGCAAGGTTTGTTTTGTCAGCATTGGTAGCTTTCTTAAAAAGACGAGAGAAAATGGTGGTGTCATCAACGTAGATGCCCATTTGGGATTTGATTAAATCAAGGAGATTGTTGATGAAAATCAGAAAAGGCATAGCACCTATGATAGAGCCTTTAGGAACGCTTGCATTCATATGCGCATCTCTGGAAGCATGCCAGTTCAATACAAGCTTCATTACATGATTTGATAGGAACAATTTGATCAAATCAAACAAGTGTCCCGGTATACCAAGGCCCTGACGCGGAAGGCCAGTGTACCACACTGTCAAATGCTTTGGAGATATCCAGGGCAACAGCTCAAGCTTCATTGCTCTTAGCAAGGGCCTGGTATATGTACTCAGTGATGGTCATTAGCATGTCAGCAGAAGACCTGGCAAAACAGAAGCCATACTGTCTGTCAGAGAATAGGCAGTGGACTATGATGTAGCTGTAAGTTCTATGCTAACAGTTTTTCTCACACTTCTTGTTTGTGGAACTCCCTTCCAGCTAAATGGTTTCCAGCCAACAAAAAACACCAAAACCCTTTAACATTTTTTATAATATCCACAGTATTTGTACCAACTTTTGAAGTGTGCAATCATTTTTTGATGAAAGTTCCCCAGATATCCTAGCTCTTTGCAAAACTAACCCAACAATCCTCTCCTCAGATCTCTCAATTCCTGGTTCAGTCAGTCAGTTAAGTGCCATACGTGATACATGCTTGGGCGAACATGTCTCGAAAGAGACATGACTGACTGAGCAGAAGATTATCCCACAGTAGGTTGCCATTGCTTTCTGCGGCAGACTGGTTGCCAACCAAGGCTATAGAACCCAATCTGTCCTGCTATTTAACCCATAACTGGAAGGAAGAGACGGATTAATACCTTTCCCAAGGGTATTTGCATGTAAGTGAATACAATGATCCTGGTTATCTCCCTCATTTTAGGAAGGACTGTAATGTCCACATGCATAACCTGGGAGTTTATATCCATGAGCATTTTTCTCTGGCTAGGATGATCTCCCTTGAATCTCCAGCCCACTCTTACGCGTGTCTCCATCTCTCTACTAAACTCAGTAAGCTATCTTTTTTCTCTACTGCTCCCCTTCCTCTTCTGACTGTTGTGTGCTAGATAGTATTTCAGACAAGGTCATTCCACTTTACCTGTTTGCTAATAAATTTGTGTTTCTGGTGACTGATACCCATCATGCCAAATGGCTGAAACACTGTCACTGATCATACTGAAGTCCAAACACTGAACTTCTCAATCACTCAGTCTCTTATGCAAGTGGTGGGTTTCCTCAGTAACCCTGAAGGTCACACTTCTCTTCTAGATCTTTTCCTTACCGACTCCTGCTATGGCATGCAGCTCTGCCCTCTTGACAACTGTGGTGTCTGCAAATATCTCTTTCTATTCCCACTCTACGTAAGAACCTTCTACCAACAGAATATCTTACTGTTATCAATGAGCAAACTGAGACTCATTCCAGGATTTCCTTCACGATGTCCCTTCGAACAACATTTTTAGTCCCTGTTCAAGACTGTGCCTTCGGGGTCTCCTCCTGGATAAAAGCTATCATCAATGCTTTTATCCAAGAAAAGAAAGTCCAACTTAAATCTTATTCATCTTCTTAGTTCTCTTCTGCTTGCTCAGCTGCCATTGACCACAAGAATCACTACTGGCTTTACCAGAGTGACATCTGATCACAATAAGCACCTCTTTGTCTCTGATTGTAATGAATGCAAGTATGTCCTAAATGATGCTAAGCTGTTTGCTGATAGAATGAAATAACATCCCACAAGTTTAGTTCCAAAGATTACTGGCAGCTCTGCAAGAGTGTGCTGATGAATAGCAAACCCTCAATAACCTCCTCTATTCAATCAATTCAAAGTACTAATATCCACAGTAAACTAGACTGAATGTTTTGCTTGCAAATTCTCTTGCAAATCAACACTTGACTCATCTGGAGTACCCACACTCAATTTCCAGCCTAGAACAGAGGCTCAACTGAGTGATATATACACGACACCAACTCTTGTCTCAGACATCTTTTCTAAACTTGACGTCTATAAGGCAAGCAGAGGTGATGGAATTCCTGTCATCGTCCGAAACAAGTGTGCCCCTGAACTGCCTCCTGTCCTGTCCTCTCCAAACTCTTTAACTATTGCCTCACTGCTTCTTGCTTTCCTGCTTTTTGGAAGTTATCTATTGTTTCTGTTTTAAGAATTCTGGAGAGCCCCCAAACTATTAGCCCTTTACTACTTTTTGGTTAAGTGTTCAAGGCTCTTATCAATGCTGAAATATTTAAGCATCTCACAACTTACTCTTTGACAAACAATATTCGCAAGTTCTAAAATGGATGTGCTAACTGCCTTCACTGAATATGTCAACTGGGCTCTTGATAAGAATGGCAAAGCTTGAGCTGTCACTCCAGATATCTCAAAAGCATTTGACATGGTTTGGCATGCTGGCTTTCTGCACAAGCTTCAGGGCTATGATATTTCTAAACAAGTGTTTGATTTAATCCAATCATTACTATCAAACTAACAAATCATGAAAACAAAATTTTGAACAGCCAAGCTTCCAGATCTTTTCATATGAACATAGAAATCCCTCAAGGCTCTATCCTAGGTTCTACACCATTTCTGATTTTCATCAATGATCTTCCTGGTGTAATCAGTTCCCAAGCAGGCATCTATACAGATAACACCACTATTTACTCCCATCTCAATAGTAGAACTGCCAGGGCCGACAAAGGGAACCAGGCTGCTGCTCTTCAAAAGAGCCACTAATCTGTGATGGGCTGGGGGTAAGAAATGGTGAGTAAATTTTAATGCCTCCAAAATGTAACTGCTCTCCTTTAACCACCCTAAGGAAACTTTTCTACCAGCCATCAGGCAACTGCTCTGACAAGCTTTTATCCCGAGTACCATGTCCACTTGAATTTAAGCATGTTACTAGATTGGCATCTAGGTCCCACCCTTTTACTATTGAAATGGTTAAATTTATGTAACTGTCTCTTATACTCCAACAGTTTCATTTCTTGCACTTCCTGCTTGCAGAACTCCTTTCCATTTACTTGCTTCCCTGATAGCTACAACCTCAAAGTCTAAATGCAACAGCAATTGCCAGCTTCTTTCCCCTTCTATCCATCTTTTATTCTTTCTGTACTCTGTCTTCCTTTTACTTCTTTCACTGCACACTAGTGATGGTCCCATCTTGCTTGCGGTAAATTGATTGAACAAAAAAATTGTTTCCATCAGCTTTCCTCCTTGGTATCTCAACTGCATGAATCTTAGCATATGACTAGATTGGCAACAAGGTCTCAGTATTTTATTCTTGAACTAGTTAGTTTCTTTTCTTACACTTCTCTCCTATGGAACGCTTCTGGTTTCTGGCTTCTCTGTCAGCTACAATCTTCAAAAATTTAAATGCAACATTGCCATTTTTCTGTCTTTTCATTATTCTTTCTCATCACTAATAAATTTTTATTTTCTTTCACTAACTCCTGGTGTTTTTTAGTAGCATTACCACCTTGCTTCCAGTGAAATGATTAAAAATAAAAACGATAGCTTTTATTAATCATAGCTGAAATAGTTATTTTGCTGTGCTCTGAGATTAGAATCCTTTACTCTCCAGAGAAGCAGCCAAAATTGTAATCCCAGGCCTTAAACTTTGGTTATCTTCTTACACTACTTGTGCTGGCTTGATAGATATTGGCTTGTGAGTTTATGTGGTTTATTTAAAGTCAAAACATATTTATGGTTGATAGTAAGATGAATGGCAGCAATGACAAGTCTGATATTTAGTAATAAAAAGTGGTATCAATAGATTTGGGGTAATATTAACAATGTGAGTAGTGAATAAACCATGAAACTACAACACTGCACTCGTATCTCTCAATCATAGTTTGATTATCAACTGCAGAAATGGATAAAGCGAAAATGTTGTTTGATTAATGCTTATCAAGGTTTCTTGCTTGCAATTTGAAGTTAAAAAAAAAGGGGCAGTATCATTGAAGGTAAACAGAATCGTTTAACACATTTGATATAAGGCTTTCTTTTCTAAACTAATTCAACTGATCAAAATATAATGCTACAAGTTCCCCAGGGGGGGGGGGTAAATTTGGCTACATTTTCCCCAGTTCTACAAGTCCTAGACTTTCTCAGGTACTTGTCAACCCTGGTAACCTTTGGGGAATTTTTAACTACAAAAGGTAGATTATTTGCATTCTGCTGTCTATCGCATTAGGTCATTATTACTATTAAATGGTCACTCATCAAGAGTCATGATTGTACTACCCAGACCAGGGATGAATTTACCATGTTGGTCTGACAGCAAAACAAGAACAATCTGTTATCAGAGTGACTATAAAGTAAAGTAACTCAAGTTTTCATCAAATAGAATGTTGACATCAAAATTGCCACAGCACAAGAAAAAAGAAAAGAAAAGAAAAATTTTTTTTACTGGAATTTCATGCCATCTATTAACAAAAAAATCTTTAGTTACCCAAAATGTATTTTTAAAGCATGTTTTTTTTCCTATGCAAAATACACACACACAAAGTGAAAGGGGGAAAATATCTACTAAAAGATATTTTCATTTAATAAAAAAAAAAAAAATTACATATTTACTAAGAGAAAAATGATCAGAATGCAATGAAAAGTGGACTTTTTCACTGACCTGCAAAATGTCTTGAAATTTCAACTTAGAAAGTGTATACAGAAATAAATTATTTTCTTTTCTAAATGGTAACCAACTTTTCCTATTTTTTTTTTCTTAATAATGAATAGACTTCAAATTGGTAGCCATTTCTCCCCATAAATTAATATACATTCAACTTTAGAGATTAGACATTTAGTATACAATAGAAAGAAAAGGTGAGAAAAGTGGGCAAAAGAACATGTGCAGAAGATAATTATGGAGGAAGAAACACTATAATTTCACTTCATAAGATACAATTACAGTGACTGTACACAGCAATATCTTGTTATCAAGCTCAAAATACAAATCATTACTTGTACACAAATCCACAACTAGATGAAAACCAGCTCATTATTGCTGCAAAATAGGTTGGCGGCTCAACGGGATGTGGCTTCCCTCTGTTCTATAAATATTTTCATGGCTTCTGCTCCAACAAACTTAAGTCACTGGTGCTCATGCCACATGAGTTTACTCATGCAACCAGACTGGCAACTGGGTCCCACCCATTCAGTTAGCATCTTTTCTCGCACTTCTCACCTGTAGAACTCTTTTCCATATTCTTGCTTTCCTGACAGCTATAACCTCCAGGAATTTAAATGCAATGTCAATACCCATTTCTTAACCACTTAACTCCAGTTCTTTCTCCATCACCCTGTATCTCTTTTCCTTTCTCTCTACCTTTGCAACTGTCATCACACCTGTATTCCCATCCTTCTCTTGCTCCTTTCTCTGATACCTCCTGTAACTGGTTCATCTTTCTCTTTACTCTCCTACTATCTAATCTTTTTCTCTTATGTAGCCCCCTGCACATCAGTGGCATTACCACCTTGCTTGGGGTGAAGCGATTAAAAAAAAAAGAAAAAAAAAAAAGAAAATCCCTCTCTCAAACCAACAATGCAATGCAGTGGTTAACATTTAACCACTGCTTATGAGCAGAACAATATTGAAAATATTGGTGTATTTACCACACAACCTGAAGTCAAAAAGGTGGACATAGATTTGTAAAAGTTAATTTATTATCATACTATCCCATAACACAGAATTCTAAGGGCACCACATGTACTGCAGCCATTGCAAGTAGTGGTAGGTCTTGAGAAAGATAACCTAATGGCATCCATCTCACTTCAGGCTGGTTATGAATTCAAAGTCTTCCTTCCAGATTGGTTGCTACCTTAAGGTAAGAGAGTTCAAGTTGTCTCTGCTATTTAACACAATGCTTGGAGAAAAATGGATTTACACTTTTTCCAAGATCATTAGCATGACGTGAAGAAAACAAAATCAAGCAGCAATTGAACTCAGTGTGCTGAATTCACTGTGCTGATAACCATTATACTATCCATTCTTGCAGATATGAAATATAAATTCTGAATTTGTAAGTATCTGTAGTATTCATAATATAACCTATAATTAAAAACGTTCATTGGGCAGTAGAGAGCTTTCTTGCTATGCCAGGTGACCATTTAAGATTTTTTATGAAGTAAATTAAGCTTGAGAAGTTGAATAAATTTAGAAACACATCTAACAGCCAACATGTAGAATAAATAAACTATCATAGGGAGAGATATATTTTAAAACCTAACTATACAAGTTGATTCTACCATTTATATAATATGACAGAGTGATGACTGTTCTTTGCAAACAATTTTTTTTTCTAAGAAGACCAATTAAAGAAAAATGAGTCAATTGTATTCCAAGTGACTAATCAATGCCACATGATGGATATTCTGTCAAATCTTTCAACACAGTCTGTACCCTAAAGTGATAAATCTTTCAAGAAGTTTTCAAGGCCACATATTTCAAAAGTAACTTTAGCAGAAGAATCTTTATCAAGACAGTGCATTTATTCGGTTATGGTTGCAAATTTTAACATTAAATCTTCTCCAGTATTACTGTTGGTCAATCATTTCTCATATAATTAACCATCATTTTTTTTTTTTTTTTTTTTTTATCAATAGCTAACCCAGTACAGTTTAGAAACTATAGCATCTTCCTGGACTTGAATTTTCTGCAAATGGAAAATTCTTTTCTGGTCTTTTCAATGATAAACTTGTCTTACAAGGACGGTTAAGGAAGAAGATTGATGGTTCATCTGTTCATTACAATACTTAAAGGCTTTGCCTAATGACAACTACCTGAAACAGTTGTTGGGAATCGAGATAACTGATTAATGATTTATAAATAACAATCAATCATTTTGCACATTCTTCCAAATTTGGCTTGTTCAAATCCCAGTCCAGTTCTAGCAGAGCTACTCTGTAATTTCATTGGTCTAGTTCCCTTTCACTACCCCCATCAAGATGGGACCATGCTTGCTACTTCCAGATATTCCACTTTCAACCAATTAAAGTTTCTAGTCAAAATTAGTTTTCCAGCATCAGCAATATTTATACTTATATATCTTTCCAAAACTTACATTACCAGCTGTTGATGTGTGTGTGTATCTATGCTTTCAAGACACTATGAAATGTTGGTCCCTAATATTTGTGTTTTAAAACTAAATAGCGTTTAACGCTATTTCCAAACCAGCGCAGACAGATTATAGCTTACAATACAACCTGTTTAGTGACTTATTTTTTTATTTTATTGTGTCATTTAGCTTTATTTGTATTACAGAATATCCAATCAAAACTGAAAAGGTAATGTAAACATCTTTAGTCATTTATTTCTAGTAAATGGCAATTTCCTGTTTTCCACCCCCAAATTGACCAATACAGCCAGACAAGTATGTTATAACAATGCAGCTATGAAAGTGTTAATAACACGCCTGTAGTAATATACTTAGCTCATTGACGAGTAATCACACATGCACAATTGGGCCTATTTGGCATTACTTTGCATATGGTAAAAATATTTTCATTTTTCTAATAATCAACCCCACTTCACTAATACACTTTGCAAACTTAAGACTTCCTTTAGATTAGTGAATTTAGTAAATACATTCATCTCTTCAACAAAGGCCCTCTTTATATCTGTAACCAGCAGATTCCTACCCAGTCAAAGCAGTATGCATCTAGTATTATTTTCTGATAATGTGTCTCAGCCAATTTCTGGGCCTTATCTAAACAAAAATTTCTTTTTCACACTTTTCATACTTGAAATGAAGTATTTCATTTTGTATAAGCCAAATATTTCTGGTTTTGTAAAATTCAAATAATCTACCTTTTGCATTAAACCTTCAAGGTTAAATCCCACTCTGACTAGCAACTAAGTATAAATTTCACATGCTTATAAAATCCATGCCAGTTATAGTGTCACTGAATAAATACAACTTTGAAGCATATCAAAATAATCATTTACAAATTTTGTCCAACCCACTTCCCAAAATCTGACCAAGACATTTTTTGAGGCAGGCGGAACACCTTTTCAGCATCTCAAATGCTTTACCATAAAGAAAAATATATTCATTTAACATTTTAATTTTCACAATGTTTTATGACTGCATAACAAAAAGGAACCGTTTTTCAAATTATTGATGTATATAAAAAAAAATATATTATATATATATATATATATATATATATATATATATATATTAACAGCTGTTGCCTGAAAATATTTGTTTACATTTCAGTTCTAACTTTTTTCCTTCACTTATGTTGTAATGACAAAGTGAGAAAGTCTACGTTCTAATTTGTAAAAATCTTTTGAGAATAATTTTTTACATTAAAAAATATGTCAGTGCTTGGTTGAAAGGGAAAAAATACAAAATCACTTTATAAAGGAAATCCAAAAGAATTTAGATTATTTAAATTGCACTGTAATAAATGCTTTTGGCTGCCATAACATGTAGTGTTTAAATAACTAATCTACTAAGCAAGATTTTGAAAGGCATTTTGTTATATAAAAGCGGAAAATGTTAATTTCAAGTTACAGACAGCTTGTTCTTTCATTAATCAAACATTCATTAAGAAGAATAAAGAGGTTATTGAGAACAATATATAATAAGCTTTGTTTGTTCTACAATTCGAGATTTGGTTTACAGGATACAAGCATTGTAGAACTAAAATAAGATGAGTGAAATTAATATCATTTTTAATAATTGTTAAGTCATTACAAATTCATATTTCCTTGTAGCTTAACTTTAATCAGTGTCATTTTCTTTTGTTCATTTTGGTATTTAATTAGTGTATACACTGGTAACACAAAAAAGAAAAAAAAACCTTGGCACACTAACAATTACACATTCATTGGCCCAGATCCACAAAGAAAATCTATATTATGACATATGCAGGGACAATTTCTGTCTTTTTCCATTGAAGTCTTCACAAATGTGCACATACTGTGAACAGCATATTTTGAACCTGTATTATTCATGAGGATTATTTAATCTGACCAAATGACTAAAGAGTCATTTTGTTTTTCCATTTTAGATAGGGGAGGGTTCTTGGTTGGACTGATAACCTTTCAGCACTGCTTCATATAACAGGCTGCAGGAAAAAAAAAAAAAAACTACATTATTTTCATGAATATTTCAAAAGTTTTAAACCACAAATAAAAATGCCTTAAAATTATCACTTTATAACAAGTGATATTTGCAAAATAATCTAGACAACACTTATCAAGATCAATAAAAAAATAAAAGTACAGGTACACAAAGAATGAACAATTTTTATCAATTTATACCATAGCAGTTAATTTTTATATCATTCACCAACAAAAATGATAATATGGATTTCTTATTAAGGCTGAATACAGAAACAATCCAAATAAGGTCTTTGTAAAAATTGAGATGCATATATCATATCAAAACTTTGCAAATTGATAAACTTTCTGTAAGTTTCTAATGAAGTAAAGCAAAAAATCAATATCGTAACAACTATGAAATGGAGAAAATTAAATTGTCAAGTTATTAAGAATGTAATAATATTCACATCAAACTAAATAGATAATTAAATTAAAAGTGATCAGCCCAAGGTTAAAAATTGTTAATTTACACAAAAGCAACACTTGACTTTTCACAACAGTTTTTTTTTTTTACCAATAATGAAGTTGAGTCAACAAATGCAAACAAGAAAAAGAATTTCACGACAGTATTCATGTAAGCAACTCTTTCTCTGTTAACAGAGTAAGGAACTGACACGATCCATTCCGTTACAAAATCACACCAGCGTAATTCCTAAATACAACCGTAGCTAGAACAAGGAAAACAGTTATATTAATAAGGGAATAATATGCTACAAGGGTTTATAACATTTTTGCACACACACGCACACACATATATATATATATATATATATATATATATATTACACACACACAATTATACATAACTTTTCATGCACAAATCCTTTAAAAATCTAACTTTGAAATTCAAGGTCACTGACGGTTTTAAATCAGGCTCTGGATTTGGTATTTTTCTATTGATTTTAACAAAGGCACACAAAATGTACATAATTATATATGCACAAATAATATAATTCATAGGCTATTCACTTAAAGCATTTTATTTTTTTTTTTAGTGTCAACTCTTAAAATTATCAAAAATCAACTTTTTGTTGCAATACTCATTAAGTTAGAACAAGTTACAAATGAAAAACAAAAATTATTAAAAATTCGACCTATGTCAGAAGGTGGGGTAAAAAGATTTCTATTGCCTTTTGATGGTGCTATGATTGTAACGAGCAGGAGGGGGCAGTAAGAAAACTGATTGATTAAAATAAGCCATTTTAACTTTGACCAAAATTGTTACAAAAAAAAGAAAAAAAAAATACAGAAGATATAAGGAGAACATCTTTGAAAGGAAAAATAGTAAAAACAAATGACAAATTCATCGATGCTAAAACAATTGGGAAAATTCTTGAACAAACCAGTGGTAAATAAAACAAAAACATGATTGAGAAGCTCTTTTAATAAAGACTGTTCATTTTCAACTGTCATCTTATTAAAGTTTACTCATCTACAAACAGAAAGTGACATTTAATAAAATGTTGCAGTTACCTAAATCAAACACAAAATGCAATTATGATTTGAGAAAAAAAAAATATCCAAAATCATAACTATAAAAGCACTTTCCAAAAAGATGACTCTTTAAAGAAAGCTCTTAACACAAAAGGTAACATTGCAAATCAGATTACAAGTAGAGTTAAATCACATAAATTAGCACAATCACGGTAACCTTTTAACATGTTAAATGATAGTTCAAGAAATATAATTTGCTAATGTTTATAATTGGTCATTGAAGAAATACATTCACAATTACTGGTGAGATAAACATTCTCATCACTTGACTTGAATTACCTATTGCCAAGTGTTCAAAATTGTTTGAATACAATTTGCAAATTTAAAAAATATAAAAGGCTTTCAGTACAAGAAGGTACTTACTGCCATGTATGTGAAAATCATACAAGCATAATACTGTATTCCCCAATAAAAGCAACTCAACTGTAGACTGTATTATCAGGTACTCACTCCAAGGCCTAAATTCATATGGTTCACGATGACATCAAATACGCTCATGTGCAGGCTCATGTCGAGTGTTGGTGTAGCAAGTAGCTTTTGCCACATTCCAGTAATGCTTCTTTATGTTGAGAGTGAGATAGTCAGAGCCAATGGGAACATGTGCTGCACAGTCTCTGATACATCCATCCAATGGGAGGAAGTGAGACATGTTTTTTCGACCAATCAGCAAGCCAGGGAACAGCATGGGGTCAGTCAGATTTCTGATCTTATGCTCAGCATCATGTGGAAACCTGTTGCTCCATTATTATAATTTTATCGTTGAAAATTAGTGATGATGAGTCCAGCATCTAGTGAGAATAATGTACTGGAGTTGGGGGAATCATCTCATGGTAGAAAAAGAGTACAGCAACCTGCTAAATGGAAAAGAAATGTGGCAAAAGAGAAGTGTAATACTGGCCAAGCTTATACCAATGTGTGGACATAAACTTGTCAAAGTTCATAAAATACACCCACCATGTCACAATGGATGTTTTGAGAAAGAGTTTCGGTAATTAAATAGCTGCAATCTGCAAAATGGGGATCTACAAAAAAAAATAGTGTGCTTGAAAAAAAAAAAAATCAAGAGACATAGGAAGATGACTTGCCCTGATGTTCCTGGGACAAAACACGTTTACACCATACAATGTACTGTGGTCTACAGTAATAGCACGTACCAAGTGTGCAAGACTGGTTTTTTTGTTTAAGTTCAGATTGAAGAAAAGGAGGCTACAAACGATTAAAAAAAAAAAAAAAAAAAAAAAGTGCTAACCCTGTACGGTGAAAGCATTCAACACTTAGGGTTGTTCTTGAGGATAAGGACTGTGCTGTTGAACACATGAGTTTACAAACAGTGTCCAGCCATTACACTGGTGCCAAGTCTCAACACTGGCCAGATACATGGAATTATCCCTCAATATACCATGGCTGTACACCAAGTACAAGGATTGGATGTGCAAACACCACTCTTTAGTCCAGCTTGTGAAAAGAGTCATATTATATTTTCCATGCACAGTTCAACATCCTTCAAGCCACTACAGACACCAGCAGCACCTGTAATGAGCTTAATGTATCCATCACAGGTGCTGTAGATGCTGAGAACAAAGACCTGGAGCATAAGATGATGAAGCTGGCATCACACAAGGCTTTGGCAGGTGAGGAGCAACAGATGATGCACAATTTTGCAAAGAACACAGATGATCAGACTCAGGTAATTTGCCTGGATCTCCAGCAGACACATCCAATCCTGAAACCAAGTACTCATCTTTCATTTTACAGGATGCTAAGTTTTATATGTGAGATGAAGTGACCGCTGGAAATGGGGGCAGTGGAGATTATGACATGTCTTCGAAAGTGGCTAGCTAGAAAATACAGCAAATGATTTTAGAAACAGTGGTATTTAGTGACAATTGTTGGGGGTCAAAAATAAAAACTTTATTTTACCTCAGTGAACTGCATAGTTACAGGCTAAATAACATTACTCATTATTATCTTGTACAAAGCCACATTTAGATGGCTTGTGAGCATGCATTTGGTCTCCATGGAGAAATTTATGACAGTCATTTATGTTAACCTCAAAAAATCTTCAATCTACAATGGGGAGGAGGTTATAAAGGTGGGGCAGGATGTGTACTTTGTACTTTTTTCAGAGCCTTGATATCAGAGTCCAACAAAAACACAAAATATCCCTACCAGTTTTCAAAAGCTTATAGGTTCGATTTCAAACAAAACTTCAAGGGGGGTATTACATATCGGCATGGTTTATGGTGTAACACCTCTTGGCATTATATGTCTCATGCTAAGAAGGTCCAAATCCAGTTATTCAGCAATCAACCTGAATGATGTACACTTTAAACACCAAAGTATGACTGTCCTGTCCTGTTGATGCCCATAAAATCAGCAGACATCCAAAGTCTTTTGGTTTTCATTCTTCCTCTCAAAGGCAAGTCAGTCAGTCAGTTAAGTGCCATACGTGAAACATGCTTGGGCGATCATGTCTCGAAAGAGATATGACTGACTGGGCAGAAGATTATCCCGCCGTAGGTTGCCATTGCTTTCTGCGGTAGACTGGTTGCCGACCAAGGCTGTAGAACCCAATCTGTTCTATTATTTAACCCATAACTGGAGGGAAGAGACGGATTAATACCTTTCCCAAGTGTATTTGCGTGTAAGTGAATGCAATGAATTCAGCTGGAATTCAAACTTGGCTCCCCGATTTCTCGTTCCGAGCTGATATGCAATGCACCACAACATACAGAAAATTCTGGATAACCAGTTGTTTTTTGTGAAGAAGCATCAGCACCACATCATTGTCAACAACAGGCAGGACCTTCACACCAACAAGAGTCAGAAAGTGAAGATGAACTCAACAAACAGATTATGACAACCCTGATAATCCTCCCTTCGAATGACACCATAAGTGTAAAAATAATTCCCAAATAGTTGTTTTTTCACTCTCTTTGACTATCTATTTTTTATACCTATTAATATTTTTTGTCTACTCATTATGGTTGTTGTCTAACAAGTAACAGTGTATAATGATTACCTTTATGAACGTCTGTCAGATATTCATTTTTTTTCCCCTTCAAAATAGTTTTTTTTTTTCCATGAAAATTCATTAGTGTGTTTATGTGTAAGCTTATGTTTGCCACTAGACATATTTTATCTGGCTTGGGGAAGTATGATGTCACTGTTTTGTTGAGCAAAAGTTACACTACGGTGGTGTTCAGTTTGTGTTATATATGTATTAAGTTTTTTTGCTTCAAAATGCCTAACAGCTTTTCTGTTGTAAGTGTTAAAGTAGATGCTTTTAGCTTTCTTTAAAAATAGAGTGGTTTATCTCAAATAGATCAAAGTTATGACATTAAAGTTGGCAAACTTTAAACACAATTTTCTCATTTTTTTTTTTTATCTTGCGGTGGAAAGTACCTTCTAATTCCAAATGCCTTATATATATTCATTTCATTTGCAAAGTGAATTTCAAAAATTTTAAATTGTTCTATGTAGAACCAGCTTGCCTGTGTGCCCTGAAAATTAGGATTTAAAATTCTGTTTTACCTGGAGTCTAACCCTTTAGCATTCAAACCAGCCAATGAATATCAGATCTCAATATTCAACCTGCCAAAACCAACTCAGTGTATAGTCTGCTATAATATATAAGGAAATCAAAGCAAATAATGCAGGAAGTCAAGCAGTGAGACTTTGAGAGGCGATATTTATGGGGCAGATTTGAGTTTGCTGAGTGTTAAACATCAACTACCTTATCCATGACAAGCTTTATTACTTTCAAAAACAATTTAATATTTTTATATTTCCAGAGCATTCAATAAGAAACAAATAAATATTGGCTCGTACATGTTAATTCTCTGGGCAATAACAAGTTTTCTTTGAGCTTGTATAATAAAGATTTTCACATTTTTTTGGTAATTTATTTTATTATTATTACTTGGCATGTAAACTTTGTAAATAGGCAAAAATCTGTTGGTAACAAGTGGCAAGATGAAGTCATACTGAATTTAAAGCCCATGAAAATACTTGCTCTCAACTCAGGATTCCATCATTTTAAATACAAGATAAAACAAGAATTCATAACAAAATGGCTTAGCATAAAAAGTATAAAATGATTATTAAAATAATGAGGGCAATGGTTATATAAAAATGTAATATGTGTTCAGATGGTAAAGGATTTTGTTTGAGGGAATATTGTAATTGTTTAATAGAAGGTAAACCAGAAAGCATGTGGCCAGAATTGTGTCCTCTGATTGGCTGAAGGCAAATCAGGCATGTGCCCTAATGAAAGTGGGGGAAAAAAAAATGGGGGCTGTTTATTTGTTTACTTTAACAGCACCTGAGAGTATTAGTTAGTCCTTTGGCTAGCTGCCTAGATATTAGGGATCACCTGAACTGGGAGTGGGTAGAGAGCAGGATGAGGCAAGAAGATGAACAGGATATATTCAGGCCTTTGTTTATGTGTATACTTCACCAACAGTTTTGTTTTAAACATGGAATCTAGTTCTTGAACAAATAGACTATTTTTTCTTTTTTTTATGCACAATGTGTTTGCATTGAGTGAAACCCAAAGCAGCTGCCTGTTGAAGTTAGAAGTGTTCAATCAGTCAGTGAAACCAGTAATAAAACCTGCCAAACAAAAAACAAAGACCTATTTATGCTTTCATTATCAAATGAAAAGGTTCCTATTGTTTCTTTTTTCCCTTTTATACAATCCCCACACATCTGTTAAGCATAGTATTCTCTGATTGTTAAAAGCAAAACTGATCTTAGCTGCATTCCAGTTTACAAAAGCATTACATTTTGAATGTGTCTGACTAAAATGCTATGATAAATTTAATTTCATCAAAAAGTCAAGCCAACCAGATAGGATGAGCTATTAGGAATTATATATATATATATATATATACACACACACACAAAGTTGTTATAACAATAGCTTTCTGACTATGAGACTTAGGTTTGAATCCCACCTTGGTAGATTTGTTCAAAAGTCTTCTTGATGTTATCAGTCTGAAAGAGGTAATGCCAACACACAATACCTTTAAAAAGCACCTGAAAGCTATACCAGAGGTTGACCCAAGCCTCATCCGTGAAATTGAGTAGATGGAACTAATTGGGAGCCATTGATGATTGTCCTAACATTAAGTTGAAAGCCATTATGACCAAGGATTTGAGTGTACTGGCCTTGTTCTGACTGTTGATCATGCCAGATAATTAACTCTTTCCCAGGAACTCCACTAAGCATAGTTACAGTATAGACCACATGTTAGTTTGTGAGTGTTGAACAAACACAAATGTGCCTGAGCAGGTGTCTGCAATGGAAATTAGTTAGCCACCCTGGTAGATGGGCATCGTTTGGATACAAGTAGATGCACAACTTTGATATTTAAGTACATGACTGAAAGGACTATTCTCCAGGGTTAAACAAGAGATCAGGCTCTATCAGAAAACATTTTTATACAATAGGTAATTTTTACAGAACCTTCAAATACAATTTGTCAGGTCATTGACTCCTGTATTTTTAAAAATTCACATCATGTTTTAGAAGTTTTAATTCAAGACAGAAAATAAAAATTTTTAATAAAGATTTCCTGAATGCCAAGACAGAATTTAAAATTTAAAGATTAATAACACCAAATTGTTTTTAACTTATATAAAAGATTTAAAAAAAAAAAAAAAGTCACAAGGCAAAAGCCATTTCATTAAAAGAATAGTTTAAACTTCTTCATTATCCTTTGCCCAAAGGCCCCAGCTTTTACAGATTCAATGATTCTGAATCATTACAACTGGCATAATGCATAATTAAAAAAAAAAAGTAAATTTGAAACAACCTAAGAATGATTAATGAGTGTTAACTGACTTTGCTAAATGTGCCTCATCACAACATGCTTACTTTAAATATAAAACATCTGGTTTTTATTTATTTTTAATTTGTTTTTTTTTTTAAATTCTATACATGGGATTTAATAAACTTCAGAGGAATAAGAATAAACTAAGGAAATAAACAGGTAAAATCCAATTCTGATCAGGTAATTTTCCCATAACAACTTTCTTGCAGTAAAAAGAGTATACTTATAAATATTCATAATACTCAAGCAGCATAAGTGATTACTCATTATTGATGAACTTTCAATACCTGCTAAAGTAACTAAAAATGGTTAAGTTACATAAAATTAAATAATACAATGATATTTAAAAAATATTAAATTCAAAAGAAATTAAACCTTCCTCAGGTTACCTTTATTTGCCTTATTTTTCTGTTGCCAATAACCTTTAAAATAATTATAACTGCTATTAAATGATTATCCAAAGTCCTCTTCCTTGTTAACAATTCAACATTTATTAACAATAAAAATCAGCATTTTGTTCAAAATATTTTAAAACAATGCATTGATATAAAATGACCTGATTAATGAAACATTTTAAACTGCCAAAACAGGCCAAGGAAGAAAAAAGAAAAATCTTTAAACTTGAAGGGTTATTGTTTACAAATCAATTTCAAGCATGTGGTAAACTACTAAAAAAATGTCACAACTAGCCATTACCAATTAACATTATAAACAAATCTTTATTTCGAAATTTAACAGGTTAAGTCTTTTCAAAAAAGTTAATTTTCACAATTCTTTACATTATTAAAAAAAAAAAATTCTCATTCCGTAAAGAGAAACTTGAACAAAACATTCTTGTCTAAGTCAGGGAACTTAAGTTTTTCACAATAAAGAAATCAAAACATAAGTTCCACGAATGCAAAATCAAACTTGAAAAAAAAAAAAATTCTCATTCCGTAAAGAGAAACTTGAACAAAACATTCTTGTCTAAGTTAGGGAACTTAAGTTTTTCACAATAAAGAAATCAAAACATAAGTTCCACGAATGCAAAATCAAACTTTAAAAAAAAAATAAAATAATGATGCATTTTACAAAGACATTATTTCTATCTTTTCGTGTTTGAAATTGGCCCAAAGTATAGCAGCATGTGCAACTGTATGTAATAACATAAGGTTCTCTGCAGCAACAAGCAAATTGTAATCATTTTGGAGATATTGCTTCATTCCCACTTTTCTGATTTTTATGCAACATTTGATGTAAGACATATTTGAATAAGGGCTACAAAGTAAAATTTGTTCAAATATCTTATAATAATTAAAACATCATAAAAATTGCTAAATTCCTTGCAAGATGAAGTTATCACAAATCTAAATGTGGTGGACAACCTAACAAAGGGAAGATATGAAAATCTTTTACTTTCACTCAATAGATAGAAACCCAATTGCAAACAGAAACACACAAATCATCCAGTTGAGTATACAGAGATATTCAAAAGTATTTCACTCCAAAATTGCCTTTCATTAAAGCATTTAGGAATGTACACCAAACTAATTGTTCACCTTTTGAAATTGATCACTGCATAAAGAGTGTTAACTGATGTAAACAATATAGAAAACTGAATTTCCAAAATTAGAGGGCAACACTGAATGACCGCAACAGTCAGCAAAATAAACAATGACTGAAGAAGGGACCCGAACCTGTTTGAGATACCAGTAAGGAGGTGGAAGGATTATGTTTTGAGTGTGAAACATGAGGTAATGAGTTAGCCAACCCCCAAAAAGTGGGCAATGATATTAAAATGACCTCTTCTGCCTACATTGTATTCCAAAGGCAAGCCTTAAAGAACAGCTTCAGAGGGACATTTAAATGCAAGACAACACTCCAGCTACTTCTGCTAGTAGAATAACTGAATAATTGTCAAAAAGAGTTTTTTAAAAAAAATATCACAAATTTAGTGGCAAGTAATTTGCATCCAAAAATTAAATTTAGGAAACAATATTATGATTATGTTTGGATATCCACTGCCTGAAGAAATTCTAAAATTAACATCTATTGATGGTAGGCTGGCTTTAAGTCTTTAGAGAAAAGAGTATCTTCCATCAGCATGGCTGATGCTAACCTTCAGGACTTCTTAGACTAATGTTTTCCACTGACATGAAGTGAAAAGATTATGCTGAATCAATTGTTAGGCCTGCCACTAGGAAAGTTACTAAATTTTTCTCACCAGAATCTTACATATTTATAAGTCTACCATTCATCAAAGCTTTGAATATTGCTGCCACACATGGTCTGGCACTCCTGCTATATATTTGGAGATTCTTGATAAAAATCAAAAGAATCTGCAATGTTATTGGACCTGACCAGACATCTCATCTTCAGTAACATTCCCACTGCTTTAATGTAGCTTCCCTCTACCTTTTATTGTAGAAACTTTCATAGTAATTGCTCTGATAAACTTTCCTCTGCAGTACCTAGACTATAAATTTAAGCACAGTACTAGATTGGTGATAAGGTCTCATTTTACAGCTGAAAATGATCAGATGTCAGTTTAGTGCCATACGTGATACACGCTTTGGGCAATCATGTCTCGTAAGAGACATGACTGACTGGGCAGAAGATTATCCCGCAGTAGGTTGCCATTGCTTTCTGCGGTAGACTGGTTGCCAGCCAAGGCTATAGAACCCAATCTGTCCTGTTATTTAACCCATAACTGGAGGGAAGAGATGGATTAATACCTTTCCTAAGGGTATTTGTGCGTAAGTGAATGCCATGAATTCAACTGGAATTCGAACTCAGCTTCCCCAATTTGTCATTCAGAGTCGATATCCAATGCACCACAACGCACATCCTGATCAGATGTAACCCTAAGTTTTATGCTAACAGTTTTTTCTATTGTACTTCTCTCTTAATCAACTTTGATTAAAAATTCAAATGCAATGGCAATCATTAAAAAAAAAAGATTTTTTAACCATATTTCTGCTTTCTTGTTGCAACTGTAGCTGCCCAGTCCTCACTTGGCAGTTTTAAAAGTATGGAGTATTGGAGTTGATAGACTAAACTATCACCTGGTTCACACTCCACCCACGTCTATTGAACAGGTGTAGAGGCTCATCCCTTGTTCCCTGTTTAGGGCGTGGTTTCTTTTCCAATCTTTTCACTATTACGTAGCCCCCGGCACATCAGTGGTGTTACTGCCTTGCTCGGGGTGATATGATTAAAAAAAAAATCAATACAGCTTTGTGGATAATGAATTATTTTACACCCTACAACTCCTTTCCCACAGATGCAACATCATAAGTCTCTTGATACTATTGCTATTTCAATGCCAAATATTCTCTTTAAAAGGAATTGAAAACCCAATCTTAAACAGAACGCAAAGGATAAAACTCTACTCCTGCTCAAAAGACCAAGGAGAAGTGGAAACCAGACTATCAGCAAATCTATCTACTCCTATTAGGAGATTAAGAAAATAATTAGTCAATAAAATTTCAGAGTTAGGCATAGACATGAGAAGTAAAGAGTTGAAGTAGGTCTTAGAAGGAACTCCAATTCAAATAAAGTTCATTATATTCACTTACAGGCAAATATCCTTGAAGTAGAAAAACACTGCTTATCCTCTCAGCTATGGGTTAATTAATAGGATAGTAATCATTATTATCTCCCAAAAATTCTTACAATCTAAAAATAATTTTGTCTTAAAATAACCTACAAAAGGTTGATAAGCCATAAAAAAAAAATGTTAATAAATCATCTAAGAAATTTCGACAGATTGGATGTTAAAATTTAAAAAGAACTTAAATTAATTTTCAAAAAACAGGCAATTGATTGAAGAAGCTGATTGTGTCCATAGAAAGGGAAAGGAGTTCCAGTTTCAATGCATTTGACACAGGTCTATGTTTTTGCTTTGATGAAAAGACCAAAAAAAAGTCAAATATATTTTTTCCACCACCTCACCAGTAATGCAACTGTCAGGTCCTGATTGAAAACTGTCGGTTATTATTAATAGCTGTCAGTGTCATTATATAGAGGGCAATCAATGTACTGTACACGGTAAAAAGAGATATCAATTCTATTTCATGCTACACTATCCGAAGATTTCAGGATATTGCACACACACAAAAATTTATATTTGAACAAATTTTTGTGTCTTTTCAACCATTTGCTCAGCAACTTTGCTTATTCATAATGTTGGAATGCCCTAAGTATGGCTTTGATTACTAATAATTCGACATTAAGTTTAACGCTTCTGTAATAACGTGTTTAAATTGGAATTTTTGTTTTCTTTTTTTTTTGCGCACCTATTTCTGAAAAATAAAAAATATTAAAAAAAAAAAGAAGTTATTTTTGTACTTTTAAACTCCATAATTTCTAATCTGTGTTATTGCTTTTTTTTTTTACTTAAACCATAACCTAACAGTGAAGAAATAAAGCAGCTGACAAAAAAATACATTTGTTTTTCCAAAGAAATATCGATATTTGAATTTGAATATACTTGACCTCCAGGTAAGTTGTGTTCCACCTGTCTTCAAGTTAATTCGACACGGCTTTTTTCGGCCTTAAATCACAAGGTCCAGATTTTAAAATTTCCAAAATATTCATGCAGAAATCAGAGAAAAGGAAGATTTATCGAACTTAGAAGCTGACAAGTAATTATTCATAAATTTAAAATATTCGGAATATGAGGCATGGTAAAAAAATATATATAAACCAAATGACGCATAAAAATTCCGAATTTTAAATGTTGCATGCAAATTGGAAGACTTCAAATCAAATTTTGTAGTTTCTAAAAAAATAGGTAAGATTTAAAGAAGAATCATGAAAAAAAATGTTAATCAGAGGGAAAGAGAGAGAGAGCTAAGGAAATGGATGGAATATTTTTGTTATGAAAGAGAAAGAGATTCTAGTAATCACCAAACGATTATTTAATTTAAATATCAATGTTTGGCCTTTAGATGAAAATAAACATAGGTTTTCGCCAAAAACAACTGTGTCATTTTTTTTTTTTTTAATGAATGAAATGAAATGTGACTCATTTACGGCTGTTGCATGTCGGGGGCTGTGTTTTAAATCAATTGAAAAAAAAAGGTTGGTGCCTTTCTTTGAAGGAACAAGCAAAGCCTATGTTCTTTGGTGCCTGCGTAACTAAAAAAAGACATTAGTAACTAATGATTAGTTGATGTGTGTGGTTAAGTAAGCAAACATTCATTTTGATTAAAAACATGTTGCCAAAGATAATGTTGAACAACCACTTTATTTTTCTCAAATGATTTTATATTTCAACAAACTTTACTAGAGAGAGAGAGAATGTTTTATAATTTTAATGAAACTTATAATTGCTCTCTAGCGACAATCAATTTTTTTAAGTTTTTATTTCTTTTTAAATATTTATGATTTACTTTTTTATTTTTTTTTTGTTCAATGAAGTTTATCTTATTTAAATAGTAATTCTCTCAAGAAGACTACGTATTTTTTTTTTTTTTTTAAGGACACAAAAAAAAAAAAGGAATGAAATGAAAAGAAATGATAATTTCGAACATTTGGTGGATGATTTATCGTTACTTTGACCAATAATGTCAATTATTAATGTTAGGCAGTATTTTTAAATTTTATTAAAGAAGTCAACGAATATGCGTATTTTTCATGGCGAAAAATAACTAAAACAAAATGCAAACCCAGACAACAAAAAAAAAAAAAAATCTGAAAATCATTAATTTTTTTTTTAAATTTGATTTTTCTTTTTTTTTTTTTGCTTAAAGGCAGAAACGTTTTGGGAACTTATTTAATTAATTCGAATGCACTAAAAGAAAATAAATAAAAATATTGAAGTGCACAGATAATTCTTTTAATTCAGAAAATAGGTAAACCACCAAACCAAAAGTGATTTTTTTTTTAATTCACAACAGAACCTTGAGAAGTAATTAATAAAAATATTTTTTTCCAATTTGAGTAAAAAAGAAAGTAAAAATTTAAAGATTGCTCATTATAATTAAGAATAATTAATTTTTTTTAATTCTAAAGAAAAAATAAAACATTTACTTTTTATAAAAGACGAAAAAGTAAACAAAACAAAAAATGCATTTTTTTTTTTAATCACGATACCTTAAGTGAAAAAAAAAATATTTAATATTTTTAATCTTTCATTATTTTATTTATTTAATTTCAGCAAAATCTGCATTTGAAAATAAAAATTAAAATAAAGAAAAACAAATTATTTTAAACATCTGGTACACGAAAAATCTCAGCAAACAAAAAAGAGGAAAAGGTAAAAATGAAGAAAGCCAAAATTAAAAATATAAATCAAAAATTAAAATTACTTCTAAAATAAATAAATAAATATTTAAAGAAGAAATAACATTTTTTTTCAGAATTATTTTTTTAACAATAATAATTAAAAAAAAAAAAATATATATATATATATATATATATATATATGTATAAGCTCAGCTGAACTCCGCTACAATAAAAATAAATAAAACGTTAGCGCATTTAGTAATAAAAACATATATCGACCTCATAGGGGGTTCAGTTTTCTTATTTCAACAAGTAGTAAATAGAACCCCCACTTCATGATTACCTTGATGCGCCGAGCAAAAGGTAGTTAGGGTATTCGATAAAATATGTTTTTACTTTTTAAAGAAAATCAGAGAAGAAAGAGCAAAGCTGTATCCAGCGGTAAAATAAAGAAAGAGGAATACTTTTGTTTAAATTGACTTACAAAACGTTCGTCTTTCACGGAAAGGTCTCTGTGTATCATTCATTTTGTTGACGATGTTTTACGCAACGCACATTGAAAACTACAACACTGTTAAACAGCTTTGTTTAACATTATTCCAAGAAGATTTTGCGTCGTGACGATAAGTTAAACATCAACATACTGCTTTCTCCCATTCTTCGTTCTAACATTTTTAAGAATGGAATCAGAAAAATTATTATTATTTTTTAAACACAAGTTAAAATATTCTGCATTTACTATGCAAAAGTCTCAGTAACATTTAAGTAAATAACCATTAACCGGTGGGAGTAGAAACTATAGTTGGCACAGCATAAAACTAAATGCCGACTACTCATGTGATCTGAACGGCGATTGGATAGCTCATTTTTTTTTAACTAATCCAATTTAGTTTTATATTTTCCAGCTGACAGACAAAATCATTATGTGATGTCACTGAATATTTGTTTGCTATGACAGACAATAATAAATAATAATGGAAGTTTTTTTCCCCAACATAAACCATCTTGTAACAAAAATAAATTAGTTTCTCATTTGTATTTACAGAGTCAATAAAATGATAATGATGCTAGCTTTAGTACCCATATCTATTTGCATTATTTTTTCCAGCAAAAAATTCTTTGCTTGGATGAAATGTCTTTTTTGTTTCTTTTTAATTCTTAATACTTACATAAGGTATGTAAACTTGAAAATGTAAACATATTATATAATTATATCATATTATATAATTAAAAGCAACAAAAAAAAGTCTGTTTGGATTTAATGATAATTCTCAAGAGGATTTTGTTTGGATTCTAATAAATTCAATCAAAGACATGACATTTACTAAGCTAAGCTTAATATGACACACAGCCACTATTCTGGGCATACAGTGAAAATCAAACTCACTTGTAGAAGGTTCAGTATAGGGGTGAAAATTTGACCTTGAAAAGCATTCAACTCATCAACAAAAAAGAAAGAAAGGAAAAGAACAAAGCAAATGAAGTGTTAGGCCAACATTTTTATATTCAATAAATCATTGAGGTTATTTACAAAAATTGTTTCTTTTTTAGCCCAGTTTCTTATGAAGACAGTTTTCATACAACAGAAGATTTCTTAAGGTTGACTCAGACTGTTACATCCCTCTATTACTTGTACTATCATGCTGGTGAACTACTTGATATATTGTCCTTTATTTTTACTAAGTGTAAGTACATAGTAGTAGACAGAAAATGCATATATATAGTTAACAGAAAAACAATCGGCTCTATTTTAAAGTTTATTATTTGGAGAGTATAAAATTTCTAATAAATTAATATCTGTATATACATAAAAGCTGGAACTACAAATTAATAACTTGATATATTTTCTAAATACTGTGTAATTTTATTATTTACATTGTTCAGACTGTTGTTCATGTTTACTACGTTTCAGACTTTGTACACTCCTGCCTTTAGGTGCTAGAAATTTTGAACCAATCTCTTTATTTCAAATGAAGGATGACATGTACTTATCTCTCTTGAACTCAACTCTCTAAGTTATTTATTCATCACTGCTATAGCTAGGTACTGAAATCACAACTCTTTGGGTCAAGTCACGGCAACTAATGTCTATATCCACTAGGTCTTGTCCTTGAGAACATCATGAATTTTTAGGAATTATAAACCTAATGTCTCAGTAACTATATTTTACCAGAGCTCATATTGCAAACTTTGAAGCTAATGATTTCATAGTTGTTACATTGTAGGGTAGTGCTTATGCCAACCAATTTCTGTTCATATGTCTCTGAGTCATCCCTTATGACTGTTTCTTGATGTTGCAAGCAGCAAACAATCCCTTTCTTTATATTGCATCCGTGGTGGGAGTTGAAGTTGAGGTATTGTCCAATGAATGTTGACTTGCGATATACAGATGTCTTGAACCCATTTTTTGTTTGAGATATTAGTACATGCAGCAATGCTAGTTTGTTGTCATTCTCTTTTTCCATTGTGAAGTGTATCAATGATCTTATTGAGTTCACATGGTCCTGTAGTGTCTGAACCTCTTCCAATGATATCTAATATGGTATCCACTTGATAGTCGTTGCAAAGTTGAGATCCTTATTCAGCACTGACTCTTCAGAAGCACTCAGCTAATGTTAAATGATGTTGATAACTGCCTTTGTGGGGGATGATGGACCTTGTGAGTCCCCTTCAGATATTTTAATCTATTTAATTTCTTGGTGGACCTTAACTACATCAGATTCTTGCCTGAAAGATTTTTCCAGGGAGATAAGTACATGTCATCCTGACATTGCACATAGAGTGAGAACAATCTACCCCGGTGATGAAAATAAAGGGTTTGGTTCAAAATTCCTAGTACCTGAAGAAGGTTAGAGTGTACAACAGCCGAAACATCATAAACATGGTAATAAAGATGAGGACAGCAGTCCAAACAATGTAAATACCACCTCATCTTAAAAGTATAGACAAATACTGTGTAATTTTTATCTTTACTCATAAATCATAAGATAATTAAATTTTATTTTAAGTTGGTATCCACTTAGTAGGGATATTGTATTTTATTAATAATTTTCAATAAAGAGATTTCATATTGTCTGAAACTGATTAATTAACAAAGTATGTTCTGATAATGTATCCACTATTATTTGTATTATATATAAATTTACTCGAGCCACAAGATTAGCGACCCTTTTACTATGAAACCAATAAATTGTAAATGCAAATTCTACTCTGTCAGCTTCTTTTCTTGCACTTCCCACCTGTAGAATTCCCTTCCATTTACTTGCTTTCCTGACAGCTATAATCTTCAAGAATTATATATATAAAGTCAATAGTCATCTCCTATCTCACTAACTTGCATCCTCTCTCTCATGCTCCTTTCTCTGTCCACTTCCACTCTCATCAGTATTCTCATCCTTCCCTTACCCACTTCCTGACATCCCCTATAACCTGTCACTCTTTCTCATAACTTTCCTCCTATGTAACCCCCTGCAAAACAGTGGCAGTAAAATGCCTTGCTTGGGGCAATATGATTATTAAAAAAAAGTCTAATTTGTTCATTTTACCAAATCTTCATTTTACTAGATTTCTTTAAGTTTTTCTTCATAAAACTATTAGTTTCTAACCTCTTTTTGGCAACCTATTAGGGGCTTTAATCAGTGTTGAATTGCTCAAGCATCTTATTTTACACAACCTCCTTTCAAATAAACAATATGGGCTCCATTTCTTCAGGTCTACCACCAATTGTTGATGCTAATATGTTAACAGCTACCACTGAATTTATTTGCATTATTTACATTGTTTGGACTGTTTTCCTCATCTTTATTGCCATATTCACAATATTTCAACCATTGTATGCTCCAACCTTCTTCAGGTGATTGGAATTTCAAACTGAATCCTTTATTTCAACCACTGGGGTAGATTGTTCTCATTCCATGAGTCATGTCACTTCCGAATGTCTTAGTTATCTCTCTTTTAACTCAATTCTCTAAGTGTTTTTCTCACCACTACTGTAGCCATGTATTGAACTCACAACTCTTTGAGTCAAGTCACTGGATATAACCAATACTTTTACACTGGACCATGTGTCCTTGAGAAATATAGATAAATATCACTGAATTTGTCTATCAAGCTTTGGATAAGAATGGCAAAGCTCAGGGTGGGGGTCCTTGATATCTAAAATATATTCAACAGGTTCTGTGATGCTACTCTTCTCCACAAGCTCAAGGGCTACATTGTCTCTGGATAAATATTTGTCCTAATCCAATCATTTATAACAAATTGTATAATGGAGGTCATGTTGAATGGACACACTTCTAATTCATTCCATATGAATGCAAGGGTCCTCTAGAGAGCTATCCTCAGATATACATTGTTTCTAATCTTCATCAACAAGCTTCCCAATGTGATCAATTCCTAATTAGATATCTATGCAGATGACACAACTACTTAAGCCCATCTTAGTAGCAAGTCCAACAGATCCAAGAAACTGTCAAACTGTTCTTTAAAAGAACCTCTAATCAACTATTAACTGGGGCAAAGAATGGCTTGTAAATTTTCACTATTCCAAAATAAAATTTATCTTTTAATCACCATTTTTGTCTCCCATTGTCATGGCTGGTGTTAAGCCCCAGATTGGTAACACTTGTGCCTTCTTGGTTCCACCTTCTCCCCTGACACAAAGTGATTATATCAAAGCAACTGCTAGGTTTGCTGCTAGAAAAGTTGGTTCACTGTGTCATGGCAGATAATTTTTCTCATCAGAATCTTTCTTGCTTATTTATAAATCTACTATTCTTCCATGCATTGAATATTGCTGCCATATGTGGTCTAGTGTTCCTACCATATATCTCAAGATTCTTGATAAAATTCAAAGAAGGTTCGGCAATGTAATCAATCCTCACTTAGCATCTTGACATCAGTCACTTTCTAACCATCAAGGCATGGATTGCCACTGTCTTTGCTACAAATATTTGTATGGCAACTGTTCTGATTAATGTGTTCTCTTTAGTGGTTTGGCTGCATGAATTTAAGCATTCTACGAATGTCTGTCACTCATTTTTGTTTTTGATTTTGACAGATAAAAAAAGTATGTGCATTGTGGTGCAGTGGATATCAGTTCAGAAAAAGAAATCGAAGAACCAAGTTCAAATTCCAGTTGAATTTGTTGCATTCACTTATGCACAAGTACCCTTAGGAAAGGTATTAATCTGTCACTTCTCCCTTCAACTATGGATTGAATAGCAAAACAGATTGGGTTCTATAACCTTGATAAGCAACCAATCTACTGCAGAAAGTAATGGTAACCTACTCCAAGAAAATCTTCTGCCCAGTCAGTCACATCCCTTTCATAACAGATCACCAAAGCATGTATCCCATATGACCCTTTACTGACTGACTGACTAGATTAGCAACTAAGGTCTCACCATTTTACTAGCTAAATCGAGTTAGCTAGATACAACCATCAATGCTTTTCTAATGATTTTATTTTTATCTTGCCTGTGGAACTCCCTTCTGATTTCTTGCTTCCCTGCCAAGTACAATCTTCAAAGATTTAAATGCAATGTCAATCAACATCTTCTGTCTTTTTTTATTGTCCTTTCCTTCACTTGTCACTAAGGTCTTTTCAGTCTCTTTCACTCCCTGTAACCCCTTATGTGTTAGTGGCATTATCACCTTGCTTGGGGTGAATAATGAAAAAAAGTATAAACTTGAGTCTGCAAGACAATAATAGGATGCTTAGAAAGAGAGAACGTCCACTTATGGCATTAGTAAATCTGTAATATTCTAGAATAACTTAAATTAATTCCTTGGCAAAAATGAGGTATGCCTGTAAACATTTTAAATACAACACTTGAATATATATATATACTCAAATAAAAATTAAAAAATTACATGTGTCGGATGATCATTTTTGCGAAGTACATTCATTTCTCAGCGATCTTTTATTATGGAAAAATTCAAAAAGTTTTTTATACACCGTAAACAAAATACACTACAAAGAATTGATGGAGATGCTTGGCCGCCTCGACATATTTGGGAAAGGCCTAAGAGTAATCAAGAATCTTTACTGGCAACAAACTGCCTGTATACAGACAGGTAACGAATTCAACAGTTATACAAAGATAGAAAGGGGTGTAAGACAAGTATGTGTCTTTTCACTGGATCTATTCAACTTGTACAGTGAGACTATTCTGAAAACCCAAGAGGTTATGCCAGGATTCATGATCAGAAGCCACATTTTAAACAATATAAGGTACGCAGATGATACAGTGCTGATAGCAGACATGGAAAGGAAACTTCAAAACCTCCTACAGAAGGTAGTTGAACAGAGTGACAAGAAAGGACTACAAATAACTGCAAGAAAACCAAATGCATGGTCATCAGCAAAAAGGGTAGCCCAAAATGCCAAATACAGGTGAAGGACACTAAAATCAAGCAGGTACAAAAATTTAAATACCTGGGAAGTGTTCTAACAGAAAATGGAAAGTTTGACACTCAGATCCGAAAGGCATATTGGCATGGTGAAGGAAGCATTCCAGAAGTTGAGTAAAGTATTAAGAAACAGGACAATTTTGCTAGAAACAAAGAGAAGAGTACTGGATTGCTATGTGATGTCAATTTTTCAATATAGCAGTGAATGTTGGACAATATCTTCGAAGGTAAAGGAAAAATTTGAAGCAGCTGAAATGTGGTTCTCCAGAAGGATGCTGCGGATATCATGGACCGAGCATGTGAGCAATGAGAAGGCTTTAGAAAGGATGGAAATGAAAAGAAAATTAATACTGAGCATCAGGAAGAGACAACTAAAGTTCCTGGGACATGCAATAAGGAAGGAAGGCTTGGAGGACCTGATACTAACAGGCCAGATAGAGGGAAAAAGAGACAGCAGATAAAAGCAACGGATAACGTATTTGAAGGACCTGATCAGGTGGATGACAGAATGAGAGTTTGCCTGGTGCAACAGAAGAAAGCGTGCTAAGAGCCACCATGGATAGACTAAACTATCGCCTGGTTCACATTCCACCCATGTCTATTGAACAGGTGAAGAGGCTAATCCCTTGTTTCCTGTTTGGGATGTGGTTTCCAGTTTTCTCTTTTCCAATCTTTTCACTCTTCTCTTTTTTTTCTTTTTTCTTTTTTCAATTGGAGTAGATAGACTAAACTATCGCCCGGTTCACACTCCACCCACGTCTATTGAACAGGTGAAGAGGCTCATCCCTTGTTTCCTGTTTAGGATGTGGTTTCCAGTTTTCTCTTTTCCAATCTTTTCACTCTTTTCTTTTTTTTCTTTTTTATTTTTTCAATTGGAGTAGATAGACTAAACTATCGCCCGGTTCACACTCCACCCACGTCTATTGAACAGGTGAAGAGGCTCATCCCTTGTTTTCTGTTTAGGATGCGGTTTCCGATTTTCTCTTTTCCAATCTTTTCAAATCTTATCAAAATCAGAGACTGTTCAGTTTCAAAAATTTTTGAAGTTTATAAAAGTGGAGTGCCAACAGAGGGTCCAGCCAAAATTCTGGAGGTCCCTTGACCCTTCTGACCCCCTGTAGAATCACTAGTGTGTAGAACCATATTTCTGTTGTTTCTTCATCTGTTAGAAGATTGTTGGTTCAGTACTCTTCCCTTTGTTTTTAACAACTTTTTTCTGTTTTTTAATAAACTCTACAAGTAATGAAAGAATCATGGAGTTCACAATGACTGAGATTAATCTTGGTAGAGGAATGGATGGTATAATAATGATGGAATTGGTTCACGTTGTTTTAGATAATAAACAGCAATAATAAGATGGAATCAAACAAATAATAAAATAATATTTTTGTATGAATTTAAATGTTATACTTCTTTGTTCACTATTACAGTTCATTCTTCTTCTGTACCACATCCCTTCAGAACATAAGCAATCATAGATTTCCACAATTTTGATCTCAAAGGAAGAATCACTGTAGTTTATTATTGTTGTAACCCTGTTTAAGGGGTCACAAATAAAAACAGGAACACAGGATTAGTGTAAACAATTGTATTAACAAAATAACAGGTGAAGGTACAATATGCCAGGTTGTTTGTCTAGCTGACGAGCAAGCAGTGTTGGATATCAAAGTCTCTGTTTGGTAAGTCATTCTATGGGTGTCTGACTCATACCAGACTGGTGCTCTCCCGGTGACTACTAGTCACATGGTATTTATACAGGTTGAGTTAGTCCATTACTATGTTAATGGGGAGGTCCACCACAATAATTAACTTTTTCAAAAGAGAAAAACTTGCAAAAGTGTCTTTTTAAAAATGAAAAAAAAATCGAAACATTTGCAAATAAATACACATAATTTTAGTATATATGGATATTATTTTTAAAAATCAATTCATCCCAAACAAGGTGATAATGCTGCTAAGAGGCAAGAAGGAGTGAAAGTGAATGGAAAAGATTTCAGAAGAAACCAGTAACCCAATCCTAAACTGGAAACAAAGGATGAACCTCTACTCCTGTTCAAAAGACTGGAGAGTGTGAACTGAATGATAGGCAAACCTATCTACTCCTATTTGTTGTGTCATGGCTTGTACCATGTGACATCTGGTTGCCCAGATGTATAAAATACAATGTGCACTTAGCACGGGAGTTGTCATTATCACGGACTTCAGGAAGTAACACCTACTACTGCGAGAGACTGTAAATATTGTATATACATCTTGGTTGTACCACTCTGTTAATAAAGTAGTTTAGCTACATTTTTCTGTGTATCTCTTCATTCTACAATACAACACTATTAAATACTTTTTTTTAATCATTCTTCTCCAGGCAAGGTGATAATGTCACTGAGATGCAAGGAGTTACTGGCAGTGAAAAAAAAAAAGATATTAAAATAACAGGATACAGGAAGACAGAAGATGGCGATTGACATTTCATTTAAATTTTTGAAGATTGTGGGTGGCATGGAAGCAAGAAACTGGAAGAGAGTTCCACAGGTGAGAAGTGGGAAAAAGAAACTATTAGAATAAAGTACATGATTACATCTAGCTATTTCAGTAGTAAAGTGAGAAAACTGGGTTACCATTCTAGTAGTAAACTTAAGTTCATGTGGGTGAGGTACTGTGGTGATACCAACTGAACAAAAGCGAGAAACCAGATGTTGGCTCTCTCACAACAAAAAGACAAATGAATAAAACTCGTTGTGCGCATCCGAGTTTGTGTGTACGGTTGAAAAATAAAAATTAATCAAATTTCCATTTCGCAAGCCTACACGAATTTTATTTACCAGCCAATGGGAAGCCCGGAATCAAATACAAGTGTGAAATTCAAAACGAGCTTCTGATCCAAAAAGCAGATATAAAAAACAGAAACAAAAAGCATCATCAGACAGTAGGACTCACAAGGCTAGAGTAACCAGTGCCTCCCCTTGACTTAAGTTGAGCGGCTACTATGCTGATCTCTTTCCTTCTCCCTGTCTCAAAAGTACTTACTGACCTCAGGAGTGACCTTTTCAAAGGCATTCCACACAAACCAATTTACTGACTTACTGACCTTAGAAGCGGCAACTTCAAAATGAACATACCTCCGCTCTCCACATTACTAAGCCTTTTATCTCTTTCAGCATTATATTTTCCACAAACATTCTAACCTCCGTTGGACCTTTATTTCAAGTATTGCTTTAATTGTAAAACATTAATTGAAATGTGTATATATAAATGTTATTTTATACTCAAATTGCCTTTCTTGAATTTATAATCATTTATGAATTATAGTGGGCTATCTTCCACAAGGCCAAATTCCGTTAACCTGCAATGGTATACAATTACCCTTCACTACTAACGGAATATATAAGATAAGATACCCCCTATAGTACCAAAGAGAAAAGCTCATTAGATAAATTGTCATGAAAATATTTAAAAACAAAATAGAGAGAGCCATACCATGGCTGTGGAAAAGTGACTAAATTTGTTTGAGTTTTGTTTAATGGCATATCAACACCTCTGTGGGTTATTTAATGCCAAAAGGTTGGGCTTTAAGGTATTTTTTTTTTAATGTTTGGTTATAGTGAGAATGTTGATTTAGTCAGATTTTGATGAAAAATTTTATTTATTTTATTTAAAAAAACTGAAGATGTATTCAAAAATGTATTGCTGGTAATAATTTTTTCCTTCAAAAATTGATATTTTTCAATAAAAGTCTATTTTTATACTTCCATAATGTTTTGACCCCAATTTGGGGATAAACTATTTGCCCATAGTTTGGACCCTAACAGGTGCTACCACCCCGGGTCAGGGTGGACCTGGGAACAACAGCAATTAAGAGGTGGTTCCATACTCCTCACAACCTCCCAATCAGAGGCCTTGCTGCTGGATGCAGTTTACCGTCATACCCAGGACCTAAATTTGAAATGAAAAGTCAAGATTAATTACATTATAGGATTTTCTTTGGATGTTGCCAAGAATTTCAATATACATAGCCATAGCATCAGACCAGAGATGGCAGCAATATTCAATGCATGGACAAATGGTAGATTTATAAATGTGCAAAACAGATTCTAGCAAGAAACATTGTCTGATATGCCTGATATGACACAGTGAACCAACTTTCCTAATAGTAGACTGATATATCCTGGGAAGGAATATCAGGGAAAAGAATAGTGTAAGAGTAATACTTAACACTGAAGATAGATTAGAAGAGATTTATTATACAACAGTATGATAAACCAATAGACGTACAAGAACAATCAACGAATAGTAGCAGGAATAACGATCAAGTAGAAAATGTCTCCACCTATGACGTATGCATCCGTCTAGTGACGTATGCTGATGTATGCCCCCAGTTCATTCTAATCACAGTCTTTTATAGACTAGACCATATTCCTTACAGGGTAGGATAGGATAGGATGCTCCTCTACAACATAGACATAGCAATTGATTTAATATAATCTTTTCACTTTGTGTTAGTGGAGAACGTGAGACCAAGAAGGTCTGGAGGTTAGCATCAGCCAGACTTATGGAAGGCAAAAAAGGTTCTCTATGAAGGTTAAAAGATAAGAGTTTTATTTTAGAGGCATTGAAATTTACAAGCCATTCTTTGTCCCAGATCCCAACTGATTGAAGGTTATTTTTGGAGAAAAACTGCCAGTTTTACTATAGCAGATCTATCAAACTTACTGTTAAGACAGGAGTAAATAGTTGTGTCATCAGCATATATACCTAGTTGAGAAATGATGACATCAGAAATAAGAATAAAATGTAAACAAAAATATTTTTTTAATCTTTAAATTCAGTTTAAAAATATTAACCAAATTAATAATAAAAAAGTTTTATAATTTGCTTAAAGCATTGTGTATAATATATATTAAATATTAATGTATAATAAATAGGTAATACCCCAAAACTTCTTTACCTTCCTTTATTTTACTAAACGCATTGTGACAGCCTTCAAGACATAACCATATAATAATAAAAAATCAAATAAACATTTGATATGATTGTAGCTTTAAAAATCCAGTATTCATTTTTGGTTTCTACCAATAACCTGTGAATGTTCAATGTGCTCAAACCAAAAGACTGGATAGGGTGCATTCATGAGTTAATGGTCCACATCAATGTAAACATAAATTTAGTCTGATGAAGTCCTTAATGATGAAACACATCACAAAAAAAAACGTTTTTTTTTACTTTGTCATACTTCATTCCCCACTAAAAGGAAATAATAAAATAAAATTTAAATTATTATTATTATTATTACTATTGTTATTATTATTATTATTATTATTATTACTATTGTGGGGTATCATCTTGTGAGTAATTTATAGTGTCTAATTACCAAGTCCCCTCCAGGGTTTATGAGTAAAAAGGTCAAGAAAGCTATCTATGCATATTTGAGATATTTTATTTAGATTTTCTATCTAAATAAAATATCTCAAATATGCAGATAACTACCAGTATAGCCCGGCATTGCTCGGGTGTAATGAAAGCTTTAAAACTAATCCATGGTCCTGGAGCTCAAACTCTTTGGACGTTGACACGAAAGACTAAAAAGCAATAGTTGTTTCCAGTTAAAGCGAAACCGTAGACTGAAAGAAAAATGAATGCATGTAAGTCAAATTTTGATTTCCTGGTATCAATATCAAATAAGTTTTTTTTGTCGTAAACTGAATTTTGAAGGCTAAATAAGTCCTCTGAGTAAAGGGTATCATGGCTGAGACTAAGAACTGCAATTATACCTACTTAGAACCAAACCTTAAGGAAAAAATAAAATAAAAGGGCTGAAAAAAATATAGACATACAGGCAGATAAACAGACACGCACACACAAACGTCTTGCCTTTATATATATATATATATATATATATATATATATATATATATAAAATAGACTTTCTGCATTATTGTAAGAACCGCAACCTTTAAACTTCTGAATATCGTTTCTTATGTCTTTGTCTATGAGTGTATCAAATTTGATTAAAATCGGACCTCCTTCTATAACCCGATTTTTTCGATTATCAATTTTCGATATTTATTGGGGGTACCTTGACACAAAACCTAGCTAAGAACACTTACAGACGCTTATAGTACAAATGTGTAAATTTTCAAGCTGTTTCAAGTCTATAGGTAATGGAACACACACACACACACACACAGACAAAGTTCCATTTATAAATAAGTTTAGATTTATAGAGGTACACAAAGTAATTTTTTGTAGCTCTGAGTTGCTGATGTTTCTAGGAATTTTACTGACATGATATTCAGTACCCATCTTTATCATGCCCAATGCCATTATCACAACAGGAACAATTGTAGTTTTAAGTTTCCACATTTTTATTTCTTTGATTTTTGGATGTTTATAGTTTTTTTAAAATTCTTTTTAAAAACATGGGAACTATGTGGGCATATCTGACTGGTCTATTTGCATCACTTTTCCTGCCTGTAAGGATTGATAAATTTCACTGTATAGTTTGTTCATCACCATTTTTGACATCATTCATGTGGTGTTTGTACCATGTGTTATGATGCAACCGGTCCTCGGAACAGCTCAGCTTGATAACAGAAATGTACGTGTTGCTAAATATATGTTTCTTTACATTTGGCAGCCATTACAATAATGGGGACAGGAAGTGGGTCTACATCAGGTATCTTATTCCTTTTCTAGTTGTGTTCACACTCCACCCTCATCTATTGAACAGGTGAAAAGGCTCATCCCTTGTTTCCTGTTTAGGATGCGGTTCTCGGTTTTCTCTTTTCCAATCTCTCCACTCTTATGTAGCCCCCTGCACATCAGTGGCATTACCACCTTGATCGGGGTGATATGATTAAAAAAAAAAAGTAGGATTCCATAGCAGGTTAACGGAATTTGGCCTTGAGGGAAGATAGCCCACTATAATTCATAAAATGATTATAAATTCAAGAAAGGCAATTTGAGTATAAAATAACATTTATATATATATATATATATATATATATATATATACATTTCAATTAATGTTTTACAAATAAAGTAATACTTGAAATAAAGGTCCAACGGAGGTAAAAGAGTTCATAGAAAATAATGATGAGCTGAAAGAGATTAAGGCTTAGAAATGTGGAAGTGTCTTGTGGGTAAAGAATGTTCATTTAGAAGTTGCCACTTCAAAGGTCAGTAGGTCAGCAAGTTGGTTTGTGTGGAAGGTCTTTGAAGATACTTTTGAGATCAGGGAAAGGAAATAGGTCAGAATAGTACTTATGAGAACAGGGAGGAAGTAAGAGGTCAGAATAGTCAAGGCGATATCAATTACATTCTTTTCCTCAAGTCCTGACTATCTGACCAAGCATTTGTGTCTTCGCTTTTTATATCCGCATTTTGGATCAAACGCAGCTAGTTTTGAATTTCATCCTTGTATTTGGTTCCGGGCTTCTCGTTGGCTGGTAAATAAAAAAATGGTAATTTGATATTTGATTAATTTTTATTTTTCAACCGGGTGATTTTTATTCATTCACTTTCTGGTCTGCATAGAGCTAACATCCAGTTTGCTCACATTTGCTCGGTCGGTGGTATCACCATAGGTCTTCTAAGGGCAGTTAATATCCGGAAACACTAAAAAGCTAAGAGAAACATTTAGCTTGGCATCTAAGAGTCTCTCTATGCTAATACAACACCATGTACCTGGGACTTCAATACCATAGTTCAAACAGACATACCAATGAATATGTTTTCATAGCCTGTCATGTCTATTGACTGTTCTTCCCCTGATTATATCTAAATCATACCAAAGACATTGTCACTTCTAGTTATTTGAATATCTGCTGAGGAATTTTGAACCAAACACTTTGTTACACTCACTGGAGTATACGAACTCCATTCCTTGCTTAATGCCTCTTCTGGAAGAGTTGGTTAGTTCCTATGACTTGACCCAAAGAGTCATGAGTTCAATACCAGGCTACAGCAGTGATGAACAAATAACTTACAGGGTTAGAGGGAGATAACTCATGACTTCCAGAAGAGGCATTAGGCAAGGAATAGAGTTAGTGATTGTAATAAAGGGCTCAGTTCAAAATTCCTAGCACCTGAAGAAGGCCAGAGCTAACAATGGTTGAAATGTCGTACAAATGGCAAGAAAGATGAGGACAGTAGTCCAAATAATGTAAATACTGTAAATACTACATCATCTCAGAAATATAGACAAATATCTGCTGAGGAATTTTTCAAGGAGAATTTCTGTCACCCCCTCCTGTTTTGTCTCTACTTAATCCCAACTTTTGTATGAGATAAACAGTAACTAGAAAGAAAAAAGACCACAAACCTTCGCCAATACTGATATCATCTCAGCAATTAGCAAGAGATGATTATTAAAATAAAAAAGAATAACTGCAATCAACTTGACCGCCTTCAAGAGTGAAAATATATAAAATGAAATCAACTACTCTTGAAATTAAAGGTACACTTAAAATAAAACAGGAGAAGTAATTCAGTATTTAGAATGATCTAAGGGAGATCATTCAGTATTTAGTATTTGAAAGGCAAAAATTTAATTTTATCCATAAAACTGAAAAAATAATCCAGAAACTTTATCCCATACCAGATTGAACTCAAAATCTAATTAATTCATGCCAGTCAAGAGGTCCAATCATCTCTAAAAATTTCATCTGAGTCTATTCAGTGGGTCTTGAGATATCTTGATCACAAACAGACAAACAAACTATGGGTAAAAAATAAATAACAAAGTATTTCCTCACTTATTCTACATGAATGACCTTGAACTTTTTTTGCCAAATACAACAATGTTTTGAATGTTCTTCTCAATACTGTAAGATGTCTCAGTGATGAAATAGGTATGGACTTCAGATTAGATAAATGTGCAAAAGTAACATCCAAGAAAGGGAGAATTACCAAAACATTGAATAGATCTAGATTTTGTCAAAAAGATTAGGAGACTGGGACATGAAGAAGCCTACAAATACTTCAGAGTCAGCAAAGGAGAGATGGATTACAGCATCCCCAAATAAAAAAGAAAGTAAAAGAATACTATAGTAAGGTCAATAGACCCCCCCCTCCTAACACACTAACTCGCATCCATTCTCTCAAACACCCTTCCCATCTACCCAACCCCCATCCTCGCTATCCTTACCCGTCTATCACCCTCCTTCTGACATTTTCCTATATCTAACCACTCTTTCTAATCACTTTCCCCTGCGTAATAATGGCAATGGAATGCCTTGCTTGGGGTGAAATGATTAAAAAAAAGAAATCTGCATGTGATGTTAAATATTAAGTTGAATTCACAAAACATAATATCAGCCATGAATACTTTGGCTATCTCTGTGTTGCAATACAGTTCAAACATTCTTAACTGGACCATTGCTGACATTTAGCGATTGGATGTCAAAATGGGAAAGTTTCTCACTTGTCACCACATGCATCATCCTAACGTTAATGTTGATCGTCCGTATGTGTCGAGATCCAAAGGAGGGAAAGGATTAGTTAAATCCGAAGTGTTTAAAAAAATAAAAACTACAGCAGTCAGTCTTCAAAGATATCTAAAAACTACAGAAGGTTTCAATGATGATCTTTGTATCAAAGAACATGAAAGAAATTCAGTAATTAAAGAGGCCAACAAATTCAAATTGGGGTTTCAAGTGGATGAAGAAAAGCAAATAAACCATAATACACTTACTGCAGCAGTCAAAAGAAATCTAAAAAAAGAAGGCAAAAATGAATGCAATGGACTAAATGCAGAAAGAATAAAATTCAGTTAGAAAAACAACATAGTATTAGCAAACAGCATTTAATTTATATAACAACTAGCAGTATAGCCCGGCATTGCTCGGGTGTAATGAAAGCTTTAAAACTAATCCATGGTTCTGGAGCTCAGACTCTTTGGATGTTGGCATGAAAGACTAAAAAGTTTCCAGTTAAAGTGAAACCGTAGACTGAAAGAAACATGAATGAATGTAAGTCAAATTTTGATTTCCTGGTATCGATTTACTTATATATATATATATATATATATATATATATATTATCGATTTTCTGCACTATTGTAAGAACTGCAACCTTGAAACTTCTGAATATCATTTCTTATGTCTTTGTCTATGAGTGTATCAAATTTGATTAAAATCAGACCACTCCTTCTATAACCCGATTGTTTCAATTATCGATTTTCAATATTTGTCGGGGGTACCTCGAGACAAAACCTAGCTAAGAACACTCGCAGACACTTATAGTACAACTGTGTAAATTTTCAAGAAAATCGGTTCAGCTATTTTGGAGTCTATAGGTAATGGATACACACACACAGACACACAGACACACACACACACACAGACAACGTTCCATTTATAAATAAGTTTAGATAAGAAGTTGTTTGAATGTATTGAAAGTGTAATGTTCTTTTTGTTTGGTTGTTATTGAAATAGCAAAGTTCTTGAATAGAATATAAACTGTATTGTGTATATATGTGAGAATAGTAAAATGTGGTTATGTGGTGAATATGGAATTAATACTAACTCTCTTCTCTTCACTGTTTACAAATTTCGCAATCCAGTGTGAAATCTAATTTTAACCAATAGGAAAAAAGGAATAATCCCATACCGAAAGCAACAGACAAAACAAAATTCTGTGATCTGTTGTTTATTATTTTCTAACCAATGAAAGGGAGTAATTTATAAAACTGAGAGGAGTTAACAAACCTGTGTGAAAAAAAGTTCTTTGATATATATATATATATATATATATATATAAAGAAAGTGGAATCAGCAAATAGAAGCAGAGATCAGATATGACACAACCACGATGTGACAAAAGAAATTTCAATCCGCTGAACCGGACATGAGGTCTCATCAACACACATTTGTTCTCCCTTTCTTTCTTACGTGCTATTTTCCTTTATCTCATTTTCTTTGTCCTCACCATTCTCACCATCAACAAAGAAGAAGACAACAACAACTACAACAGTAAGATGTTTCAACTGACTCCTAAAAATTAAAATATATAAGTACAATTTTCCTTTATTTCTTCACCTTCCTTTTCACTTTCTCAGCATCCACTAAAAGAAAGAAAGAAAGATAGAAACACAGACTTTATTACTACCCTGTTAATCTTTGTCTGCAAACATGCTTTTTGCTACACCTACAAACTCTGGATTCATTTAACACCATACTACACTTTCTCTTTGAACATTTACACAGTTAATAATTTCACTTCCAACAAAATTGATGTTATTCTATTTTGTAAATAAATTTTCACTTTAACATACAAACAAAACACTTTCATTCTTTCCAACCTTCTGATAATGATATCTTAACTTGTGGGGTGTTTGATTATGTTTGGCACAAGGCCAATTTGATAAACATGATGGAGCTGCCGACAGTTACATGTGTGTTTGTGTGAGAGAGTCAGTATGTGTAGTAGCATGGATAAAAGAGATAGATAGAATTTCGTTCTTACTGCGTATGGTTGCATCATGATCTTAGGCAATCTCTTTGTAGTTTGGTCAGTGCTAAGTTGAGCATTGCTTTTGTGTGTGGACATGAATGGGGGTCTTGAATATCAGTAACTAGAGTGATATGAATCTTGGTGGCATTTGGGAGCCTTTTTTGAAGCCATATTTTGTGATATTTATACCTTTTTTCCTTAAGAAATCAGCTCTAGAATTACATTATTTTATTTATTCCTAATTGGCCCTAAAATACCACATGTTATGTCTATTACATCTGCGTGATATTTGGTAATATTGTAGCTATTGGGAGATGGTTAATGTTTCTTTAATTCGGCCTTGTGTCAGACATAAGTGAACTCCCTACAGTTTACAGGATTTATGCAGAATTATCATTATCAGAATTATCCGAAGGTTTTCATCAGAAGGTTGGTAGCAGGTTGGAATGTGTGGATTAGTGTATGGAATAATGTAAGAATAAAAATATACATTTTTCTTTTTAAATTAGAAATTTGTTAAAAGGAAAGAACATAAGTTGTAGGAGTTAATGTGCAATTAGAATCATTATTAAGAATTTAAGAGTAGAGTTTGTCTTCAATGATAAAGTTATGGGTATCTAGATTTGTAGAAAATGTTCATAGTAGTAATTGTTGGAAGAATATATGTATGTGTTGGTTTGGTAGGAATGTCTTTGAACAGAAAAGAAGTAAAAGAAATCAGCACATGAGAAGGAAAGAGAAAGAGAACAAGGTGTGGCCTGACCCTATCTTCAGGTTGATTTGAAGTTGAAGTTACACTTTTGTTTTGTCTTTCTTGCTGCTTCCATCTGACTGTCTGGTTGAAACTGATGGAGGTCATTTATAATCCTTTTGAATTTAGCAGTAGATAACTAAGTCCTCAAGTTTTACAAGTTACTCCCATTGGTCAAAATCGATTTAACACCTACTTGCAAAATCTGGTTTTGACTTTTTTCTTTAAGCAAATGGTCAATCCTTTTTTTATTTGAGAAAAATCAGGATTTCACTCGTCATTGTGAATTTTTGTAAAAGTGAAGAAGAAGGTTGATTTAATTCTTAATTTCTTATCCCACTCTACCTAAATTATGATGACTAATAAAACAACATTTCTGATTTGTATTCTATGGTCTTCTATTGTACAATTTGATTGGTGTGTTTAAGATATGAGCACTTATTGCTTGTTATTTGTTTATAAATATTTTGTAGGTGTGTTTTAATGTTTATGCAGCTATTGCTGGGCGAAAATGCTTAAAATTAATAAGTTCATGATTAAGTTTTATTGCATGAAATAGGTTGCTTATTTTATTTGTTATTTTAGAGGATACGACAGAAGAATGGTAGACTCATGGATTCTGACAAGAAAAATTGTCTAGCATGACAATTTTTAGAGATTAAAGGAATAAAGAAATAAAATAAAATTCCTGACCCGAAATTGATTTCATTATTTGTTCGTTGAGTAAGTATAGAGTTGTCTCCCTTTGAATATTTATTCCTCATTGAAGCCCCGATGAATTACTGTGATTGATCTAAAATTGCGAACTGTAAGTATTCTTCATGTTTATTATCATTTTTGGTCGAAAACAATCTGTTTTCTATTGTCTATTTTATTTTCAGAATTTATCTTTCTTTGATTTGAAACAACAAAAACAAGTTTATTAATAGCTGAATTCCAAAAAATTCACCTCATTTTTCTTTTTAATTACCAAACTTATTTTTGCGAAAAAAAATTCATTAAAACATTTTATATTAAGTTTTGGCATTTAACAGAATTCTGTGAAATTATTATTTATTTAACCATATATTTATTTCAACGTATGTTGTTGAAAGTAGATAGTAGTTTTTGCTGTTTTTTTTTAAAATGTGACTTCAATTCAACAATCAATGCCTTCTGAACTGGCGCACTGCTTGTAGTTCAATAAGTGAAAGACTAATTTACTCAGATATTTGTTTAATAACTTTATTAAAGTAAAAACCTGAAAATCGATATGATATTTTTATTTTAAAGAGACTGATATTTAATTTTTTCCAAGATTTTTGGGTAATTCAGTATTTTATTTTTTATATTCGATGATTGAAATAATATAAAAATATTTCATATTGACTTAAGTTTCTGTTGATAAGATATAATCCCCATTAGTTTTATTTTTTTAAAAAATCCTATTATTAGTTATCAAGAGTTTTCCATTGTAAAAATGATTTTAAAAATGTTTCCAAACAAAGATTGTTAAAAGGAGTTGTTTTAATATGAGAGTTGCTTCCCCTGGAACTGGTGGACTTAAAGAAATAGATTTATTTCATTTTTTTTTTCTAATTTATTTTTTTTACAGTACTCGAGTGAAAATATATTTTTTTCTTTTTTTGTAAATTATTCCAAGATCGAACAGTATTTTTAAATTTTGTTTGTTATCAATTATTACCACGTTTCTGTGTCTATGACACTGGGTCTGAGGCTGACTCAAACAGCAACACTGAAAAAATATCATCAACTGACTTTTTCGAATATTTCAAACACTTGGAGTCACTCAGACAGGGAGTTTCAAATTTTTACGACCTCGAATAAACTTGAAAAATTTATATATATATATATATATATATATATATTTATATATTGTTTTGTTCCCCGAAGGCCTTTACCCCGTCAAATCTTTCCTAAACTTCCTTAATTACGTGCAAATGTATTTGCTGAAATCAAATCGATAATTGTTTATTGAAGAAACCTACCAAGAAGTCGGTCTATATCTCACTCCTTTCCACCATTTTCTTATCTGATTCACTGCTGAATGACTTTTGGCGTAGGATACTTTTCACAGCCCATTTTCTTTCTTTGAGCGATTAGTCCGTGATTTGTTTGGTTTTTTTGGAACTCAGTTTCCGCGCATGAATAGCAAAAAGAAAATAAATTGGTAAAAAAAATCGCCAATCTATGCTTGAATTCATTCAGCAGTGAATAACATGTATAGAACCGTAGTTACGGGGTAAGATAAACAGCGAAAATAAGTTCGAAATTTTTCTGGTTGTAAAATTGAAAAAAGGTAGGTTTCGTCAAGAAATTTGAGTTCAGCAGTTACTTTTGCACGGAAATAAGGACGTTTTGGAAAGATTTGAAAAGGTAAAAGCCTTCGGGGAACAAAACAAAAAATTACCTAGAAGGTTTTGATTTTGCAACAAAAAATGAACGCGCTTCTTAAAAAGAATGCAATTTAAGGCGGGTGCAAGTTTTTAATTTGTTTTTTTTTTGTTTGACGTTTGACTCGAAAACAATTTTTATAATTTATCATCATCCTTCCTCCCCCAAGAAAAAACTACGAAAATTATGACTGTATAAAAGTTTCAGCTGAATCTTTTTATTATTATTATTTTTTTTTTTTTCAAAAAAATGGATCACAGGCCAATATTTGAATTCATCTTGCTAAGTGCTACGTTCCTTCAGGACATGGTCTCTCTAAAGCTTCCTTTGCCTTTTTTTTAGCAGTTTTTATCCTTTTTTTTGCAAAGGTTCCTTCCCCCTGTTCCATCCATACAAGCTGATCAAATGGCTTGCTGATTTCTCTGATCTCTTTTACTCCCAATATGCTCCATTAAGGTTAGGTTTTCTAAGCCTTCCCTCTTCATCATGTGTCAGAGGGATTTCTGCTGTCTCTCTCTGATTCTGAGTATGTGTTTTTATTTTTTGTTTCATGATTTTCTTCAAGGACTTTTTTCCATATTGTTTACTTGGTCTGTCCATGGAATTCTCAGTATCCTTTTATAGAACCATACTTCTTGTGCCTCCAGTTTTCTCTTCATCTGTAATGAACAAAACAAATTCTAGACTTAAAAATTCAAATCTGACTCATTGTTAGAAATAAACGAATTTTTTTGAATATACAAACTTTGCTTAACACACATAAAACTCGCAAAATTTCACACCTCGATGCAAAATGTTTGTCCTCCAATGGAAAGGCCAGAATTAATGTCAAGTGATCATTATTATTATTATTGTCTCTATCTTTCTCTCTCATCTCTCACCTCCTTCCTTTTCATACTGAGTGATAACTTCAATAACACTCCTACTCAAAGATAATGCTCACATATACATACACACGTATGTTCCTGCCTAAGTACACATAAACTCACTCATACAAGGACTACTACGAACTCTCTTGATACCTTTAACCTCTTGATACTATTTCTCTTGGAACATTTAACTTCTACCAATTCATGTTATTCTTTTCTATTAATAAATTTCTATTGAAACATACTGTTACGATAGATTCCCAGACAAGCCCCGAATTTTGTTACATGTTAAGTGCAACAAAAAAAAAAAAATGATAAATCACAGACAAATATTTAATTTACAAAAACACACCAAATAAAATATTTACAAATATACAATTTTTGTTGCATTCAAAACAAGAAACATAGAGTTTACTACTGGCAAGTGTTACGAGGAGAGAAGGTATCAAATATCTTTACCCAGTTAAGTTGGCAAAGAAGTGAAGTGCTATACTTTTTTTGGAAATATTATTAGTTTGGTCAATGAAATAGTCAAAAATATGTATTTACCTATATAGTTCCATTTGGTTCTCTTTGAGGTTTTAGGTGGTCGGCGATTTTTTTAAAATTTTTAAAAAAATTTTTTTTTTTTATTTTTTTATAGAATCTTTCGGCTGGATATAAATCCTTGAATCAAAACCGGAATCGATAATGTCAGGAAATCCTTTTAACAACTGTTTCAAGTTTTAGTTGGTCGTCAACTAGTTAGAGATTCTTTCTGCTGGATATAAATCCTTGAATCAAAGGCGGAGTTGGTAATTTCAGCACATCCTGTTAACAACTCTTTCAGGCTTTTGTTTGTCGATGATTTTCTATGAGATTGTTTTGGCTGAATATAAATTCTTGAATCGAAGCCGGAGCTGATAAGGTTAGCCCATCCTGTTACCAACTAACTCACCATTACTCAAAACCGATTTTTATAGGGGCTAACACCTAATTTGCATATTTCTAGAACCTTTTGAATGCTTTTGATTCTACTGGAACATTCTCGATCATTCTAGTACCTTCCAAACGTTCTGTTTCTAATTTCCTTATTTTTTCGACTACTTCCTGAATTAAAATTTTTTTGCAATAACAAGTAAGACTCAATAGAATCCCTTACTACAACTTTTTAGACATTATTAATATTATTTTTATATATAAATGTATAATTTTTATTCTTCGACAAATCCACATATTTCAATCTCCAACCTTCTGATGATAGCGAATAATCCTAAGTTGTAGGGAGTTCATTTATGTATGACACATGGCCAATTCAATAAACATTTCTCATCTCCCTACGGCTTCACAGCTGTTGAAAGATTATCAATCATTCATTGCCATGTAAAAGGGTGGATAGCAATCCAGCACTCTTTACATTTTTTCTACCAACATTTTTTGTTTCTCAGCACTTTGATTAGCTTTTGAAATATCACTTTTGCTCGCCCAATGGATATTTGGATTTTAGTGTCACATTATCTATCCTCTGTTAATAGTGGACAAAAGCCATCCAACTCAGAATCCTATTATTAGCATTTAATCCAATAAAAATCTGCATAGTAGGTCGATTGTAGATATATATTTCATACACTTTGTTTTAGATAAATAATTTACAGTAAAATTTAGCCTTTGTTTTGAACTATCAAATTTTTATTAATATGTTGATTACATATATTTTTCATCCACTTTGTTTTCAAGAAATCATTTACAGTAAAATTTAGCCTTTGTTTGAACCATCAAACTTTTATTAATATGTTGATTACATATATTTTTCATCCACTTTGTTTTCAAGAAATCATTTACAGTAAAATTTAGCCTTTGTTTGAACCATTAAATTCACATTAATATCGTAAATCTATCAATTGGTTCAATAACACCTAACAGCTTGTATAATGAGCAAACTGTTTTCAACATCAAACTAATTTTTGACCTTGAAATTAACTGCTTAGCAAATAGTTGAACAAGGTAAGCATTAAACCAGTTTTATTTCTAGTTATTTTTTTTGTTTTTTTCAAACAGGTGACAAGAAATCCGTATGTTTGTACAAACAAGTGCTCTCAATTTAATATACACTTGTATTCTTAATATAAAAAGTTCAACATTAAAATACCATACATGCCGATATGCATTTTATATGATGTTACATAAAATAAGCATATATTTTCTTTATGGGATGGGAAGTTATCAAATATTTACATTTAGACTAATGTACTTATTTTTAGTTTCAGTATTTCAATGTGTTTTCTGGTTTTCTTCAGTTGCAGTACCACAGTAAACTGCAAGCACATTAGAGAACTAACATTACAATCATTTTAAAAAAATGCTACAAGAGCCAGAGCTAGAACCCCATATATATATATTAAAAAAAAATTCTACAATAATATCAAATTACTAAATTCTAAAGTAAGGTTTAATATTCATAACTAAATTAGAAATTTTTCTCTAAATAAAATTTAAAATTTCATGGAAGTAATCGATTTACTAAATTATAAAATAAGGTTAATAACCATAAGTAGATTAATTATATATACTGTCCTTAACACACTAAAAACTTCAACTATTACCTTAAATACAAACTCACCTATCCACCTATTACCTCAAATACAAACATTCTACTTTCCCCCTACATTAAAGTCTACTTATTAAGCACTTAATTACCTACGTTTATCTAGTACCTAAATAACTTGAACATTAGAATTTACCTTTTACATTAAATTTTACCACTAACAGTGATATAATCAAAATTTGAAATTTAATAGAAAAAATCGGTTTCCTAACTGTGATCTAATTAGGATTTAAAATTTAATTGAAAAAATCGACTTCCTGAATCCAAAAATTATGATTAAATATACAAATTTAGATTATATAAAACCCTACTTATATACAAAAAATTATTCTGTACTTAATACTCAGTAGAGATACATTTAAATAAAACTTACACTCCCCACACAAAAATTCTAAAGGTCAATCAGTAATACTTTTTCCCTAACCAATAAACCCCCACCACATATACAATTGACTAGATATAAGAATAGAAATTTAAAATTAAAATTTTAACAGAAAAAACGGTTTCCAAACTATAATCTAATTAATAATTGAAAATTAAAAGTTTAATAGAAAAAATATATTCCCTAAATCCAAAGTTAAGATTAAATCTACAAATTTACATTAATTATAAAAACTCTGCTTAAATAGAAATATCTGAGCCAACCACTGCCTTCTAAGAAATCCATATGGATATAGTCTAGTCACTAGATAATAAAAACCTACAACTGTCTAGAAATCTAAGACTCTCATTAATCAACCACTTAAAAAACACCCTCTCCAAAAATTCCAAAAGTGAGAGACTTATTCCCCTATCACTAACCCCCACCAACACCTCAAACTAAACTAAATATAAGGAAGGAGGATTTCCATTACTTTACATACCACCTGACGAGACATTGAAGTTTCAATGCTGGAAACAAACAAACCAAACGTACCTTTGTAGCGGATATATATAGAATAATTATGTACATGTTCTAAAATATAATTTATAATAACTATTCACAGCTCTATATATTATATATCGAGCACTGTTTTAAATTAATGTTTTGGACGTTATAAGAATTCTTTCTTTGTTCTGTATTCACTCGGATATATATATATATATATAATTAATTTTTAATGATTAAGTCTGCTTTCATTTGTATATATATATATATATATATATATATATATAATTAATTTTTAATGATTAAGTCTGCTTTCATTTGTATATATATATATATATATATATAATTTTTAATGATTAAGTCTGCTTTCATTTGTATATATATATATATATATATATAATTTTTAATGATTAAGTCTGCTTTCATTTGTATATATATATATATATATATATAATTAATTTTTAATGATTAAGTCTGCTTTCATTTGTATATATATATATATATATATATAATTAATTTTTAATGATTAAGTCTGCTTTCATTTGTATATATATATATATATAATTAATTTTTAATGATTAAGTCTGCTTTCATTTGTATATATATATATATATATATATATATATAATTTTTAATGATTGTCTGCTTTCATTTGTATATATATATATATATAATTTTTAATGATTAAGTCTGCTTTCATTTGTATATATATATATATATATATAATTTTTAATTATTAAGTCTGCTTTCATTTGTATATATATATATATATATATATATATATATAATTTTTAATTAAGTCTGCTTTCATTTGTATATATATATATATATATATATATATATATATATATATATGTGACACGATAACTAGACATATATGTATTTTATTATAATAGATTAAAATAGAAAATAGATTAGAATAGAAAATAGTTTAAAAACATATTTAACAAAAGTGAAAAAGAAGAGGAAAAAACTAAATAAATAAACGCTTTTTCTTTTATGAGGAAAATTGTCCTCCTGGTAAATATTTGACTCAGTGATAAAGTTCAGCAGGTAGGTTTTCGATGACCCGGTCAAAGGCTGTCCTTTACTGTATCTTGACCACACATTAAGCCTTTTCCTGGCGGAAGCCTTATTAAGATAAAAAAAAAGATAACTGAAATTTCAGACTTACAGTCGCCGGTGTTTGTCACCGGTGGTCTAAAGCATTTCCGGATTTCCGGGTAAATTCAGGTAATTTTTCCGAGTCAGTTAAGAAGTTAGAGAGTGAGAGGAGTTCAGCCGGGTGCGAGCTTGAAGTAAGGACCTCCATTCGTCTTGTTTCGTTCAGTTCGGATTTGTTGATCTCCAGTAATTAGAGTTAGAGCTGTGTGTCACATTCGCCTGCCCCAACCGAAAAGGCTAACTCTAAACGAATAAAGCATCCTTTCAACTCATCCAAGTTGTGGAAGTTCGTTCCTTATAGTTCAATCTTGTACCCCCAGCTGTTCGGCCGACATTTTCAACAAACTCCCAGCGTGGAGAACGGCCGCCGGGAGAAATTGTTCAGACGGGCCGTTGGGGTGTTACATACATACATATATATATATATATATATATATATATATATATATATATAAAGTATGGTAGTAATATAACTTTGTGGAGCCTTCTATAACTTTATTGAACTTCTTTTTTTTTTCTTCTTTTTTTTTTGTGAGTTTGTATGTAATATTATAGCTATAAACAGTTAAATGCATTCAAATACCCAAGTACTATACAAATAAGTCATTAGCAAATTGAAAAATAAAGCTTCTAAAATATTTTTTTTTTAACCCTGAGTATGGATATGGTAAAATCAAATTTTCAGTTTAAGGGTGATCTTTTTCAAGAAGTACAACAAATTAATGCCTTTCTGTTAGTTTTGAGGAAAGGTTCATGGATTTATGACATAGAAACATAGGGTTACAAAAATGGCATAACCCTTCATTTATATATATATATATATATATATATATATATATATATATATCTTATTTGTTTGAATATTATTTTTAATAGATACACATATTTGAGTATATGCTCTGTTTTTTTTTCTATAATTAAACAGTATATTCATTTACATCTACTAGCCTGAATAATAATCAAGAAATCTTGTTGGAAAAATATGTGTCCTCCAGTAGGATTCGAACCTGCGTTCTTTGGGGGAAAACTTTCATTAGCTCTGGCGTGTCTTAGACGACTTGATCAGGTATTTTTCCTAGGGGACACATATTTTCCTAACAAGATTTCTTGATTACTCAGGCCAGTAGATGTAAATAAAGGAGCACCCACTCAAATATGAGTATTCATTAAAAATAATGTCTGAACAAATAAATTGAAAGTTTGTCAGATTTAAGCCATTTCATAATGAATTTTGTAAAAATTTGGTGTGTGTGTGTTGAATTGTAATAATGCTAAGTGGCAAAATTGCTTGTTTTTTTTTTTTTTGGAGGGGGTTCAGTTTTCAGTAGTTTATTGGTAGAATGTGCGTTTATGGTGCAGTGGATATCGGCTCGGAACGAGAAATCGGAGAGCCAAGTTCGAATTCCATCTGAATTCATTGCATTCACTTACGCGCAAATACCCTTGGGAAAGATATTAATCCATCTCTTCCCTCCAGTTATGGGTTAAATAACAGGACAGATTGGGTTCTATAGCCTTGACTGGCAACCAGTCTACCACAGGAAGCAACAGCAACCAACTACGGGATAATCTTTTGCCCAGTCAGTCTTGTCTCTTTCAAGACATGATCGCTCAAAGTGTGTATCATGTATGGCACTTAACTGACTGACTGACTGGTAGAAAGGCATTTAGTCAAACAGGTTTTTTGTCATAAAGTGATTGATATCAAGATAGGGATAGAGCGTTAATAGAATTAATGTCACTTAGTTGAGCATTGTTATTTCTGTCATGCCGATTTCAATGCTTGTGACAATATTTTAATGTCTTCACTCTTCAGGTTTTTTTTGTTTTTTTACTGAGGAAAGACATTACAATAATGCCCTCAGAAAACATCAAAGTCGACATGACTGAATAACACTACTCAGCTAAGTGACAAACTTCTCCACCTATATATATATATATATACACACACACAAAAATCTAAAGTGAGCCAAAACCGCGGTAGCTTTTGGCTCACTTTAGATTTTTGTGTGTCTTTGCTCTACTTTTGTATATCTTCTTTTGTACTTTGTATCGAGCACTTTTTCTTGTGGTTGGTTCCGTTTGGGTTTTTTTTTCTTTGCTGCGGAGTATTGAATGTTTTGTTCTTGTTCCGCGGATTTCTTTTTTATTCTCCCCATTTATCCGACGCCTTAGTGCACCGGATTGTAACGGAATTAGGTTCTGTTTGTTAGTGGTTTTTTTGAAGGTTTATTTTAGTATAAATTTACGGTCTACATACTTACAGAGTCTATTTAGTTATTATATTTATTTATATATATATATATATATATTATAAGAAAGTGAAAGAACATGGCAATTAAAACCCACTGTTCATGAATTTACTTTTATACAGAGTAGAGCTTAATATTGTAAGTTTGTAATTACAATGGTTTATAAAAGCATGATGTCACTATACAAAAATTTCCATGTTTCAGAACAATACTTTCTTCTTCAGGTCATATGTTAAAATAAATAGTGAAAATGATTTATTATGAAAATATAAGATGAATTCCTGGTTATTTAGAAAATTAGAGCATGGTAGTTGGAGAAAATGCTTTAGGTGTGTTAATATTGTTCAGTCAAAAATGAGAATTATGTAAACATGGAGTTTTAACATTTTGGTCGTGAAAGGAAGCAGGATGGCCTGGTGTCTAGACATGTCAATTTTTAATTTTATCTGAATAAGATACATAGTGAGACCATAGAATTTTTTTTAAATGGGTATGCAATAATTTTTAACATCAGGTTGGATTTTAGTTTGTTTTTTTTTGTTTTTTTTTTTATTGGAAATTAGATTTTTTTCCTGCCTCATGAGTAAAAGGGCAGGAATGTTTACATCAGAATTAGGATTAAATAATTATGGTAAACTTAGGTATATTATGGTAAGAATAACAATTAAGTATTGTGTGGGTCATTTATTTTAGTAAAATAATTTTTATTTTTTAAAACTATGTTGGAGTATAAGTTATAAATGAGATATTGTAACTGATTAAACTTTAAAGAAAATTATTTTGTTTGGGTAAGGTACATAGTGGGACCATACAATACTTAAATAGGTAAACAATAATTTTTAACATTTGGTGTTTTATTTTTTTACTTCATGAGTAAAGGAGCTGAAATGTTTATGTTAGAAATAGGATCAAATAATTATGGTATTTAACACTCTGATCTAACTCTTTCACTCTGGCCCCTCAATCTTTGGTGTCTTCCTCTTCAGATTGAGGTGTCTATTCAGTTTTAACCAAACTCAAGGGGTTGGTCATAGGTCCCTGAGCATTCGCAAGTCAATCAACTCGCTCACTGGTTTAAATCTGCTTCCTGCCCACATTGTGATTATTAGATCCAGAAAGCAGATGTGTTGTTTGTTCATGGTCAACTGAAGATGTAGACATGGCTGGGGGAGCCAGTGTTAAACATTTAGAATACAGTAAAAAGAAATAGAAAGAAGAAAAAAATGTCTGTAGAAAGCCAAACAAACAACTGTTTGACAGTTGCACTGTTAATGTCTTTTATATACAAGAAAAGAATAGAAAAAGAAAAAGGTTACAGAAAGTAAAAGTTTTTAGCAGAACAACTCACATACAGGATTCTAGACAGTGTGTATGGTTCATTTGTTGTTAAATAATTTCAGAAAATATATATAACTCTTTTCAACAATGTTCTCCAGAGTCTTTTGACGGAGTCCATTCTTCTCAAATAAAATGTTGGGACCATGTGTCTTGCTAAGGTGTAGAATGGAGGGGGCAATTTTGATTGTTGTCATGCTAGTGATGAACGTTAAGCTTCATATACTCAGCGGTTTTTCAGTGTGACTGCTGCAACAATAATATTTCTCAAAGTCCTTGTTTCTAACTTGTCTGCACTTTTACCTCAGCGAGGTGGGGAGGGGGAATCATGGCCTGACATATGACCATGCACTTTCATAGTCGTCGTCTGACTCCCACTTCTTCAGCATTATGACACGCTTATATAGGAAACGGAGAGTCACAAGCCAGGCCATTCAGGTGCTTAACACAAGTGATCACGAGTGTTTGTTGTTACAGCCAAAAATCATGTGACCTCCAAAGATCCTTTTGCTTACTAAGCGCTATTTCAATTCTACTTGCAAAAATTTATTTTCGTTCATTTCTACCATTTTCCAATGACACCAAATTGAACGGGTATATCTAATGCCTAGATTAGATTTCACCGCTGGAAAACAAATAAATTTTGATGTTCAATCGACTCTGAAATCCTTCTTTATCAAAAATTATTATTTCATTTACCTCCATTGATTCTGATGACCTAATTATAATGGCCTAACTACTGTTTAGATCAGATTTCTCTACCGGTAAACAATTACACTGGTTAATTGCAATGCTCAATTCAATTTAAATTTTTGACCAAAAGAAAAATAATTAATATTGCCACATTTTCTGGAAGTAAAAATCGTTTTAAAAAACAAAAAATCTTAATAAAAATCAAAAAGAAAGAATACAAATAATATAATGTTTCGGCCGTTTCAGCCTTCTTCAGGTACCAGGAATATTAAAGTATATTATAATTAAGAAAACTAATTATTGTGTGGGTTAATTATTTTAGTAAAGTAATTTTTAATTTTAAGTTATATTAAAGCATAAGTTATAAATGAAACATTGTAGTTTTTTAAATTTTAAAAGAGTTATTTTGTCTGGGGAAGATATATTGTGGGAACATACATTATTTAAATGAGCAGACAACAATCTTTAACAGCAGGGTGGACTTCATGAGTAAATGGGGTAGAAAGTATAGTTTAGAATCAGGATTTTAATAATTATGATATACTAAGGTATATTATAGTTTAGAAAACCAATTAAGTATTGTGTGGGTTATTTATTTTGATAAAATAATTTTTAAGTTATATTGGAGCACAAGCTATAAATGAAACATTGCAATTACTTAATTTTTTTATGAGTAAAGGGGCTGTAATGTTTAGGTGGGAATTAGAACTAATTTTAGTATATAAGGTATATTGTAGTGAAGAAAACCAACTAGTATTTTGTGGGCCATTTATTTTAGTAAAATAAATTTTAATTTTTAAGTTATATTGGAGTGCAAGTTATAAATGAAACATCATAATTAATTAAATTTTAGCAAAAACCATTTTCGATGTTTACATAAAACAGTCAATTCATCTCTACTGTTCAATAGTTCTCCATTTTTAGGGAACCTTAAAATCTTAAGCTTTTCACTCAGGCACAAAGGTCGGGTGTCAAAGAACGACTGATAAATACTTGTTTTTTCCAGAATTTTCCATTTTGCTTTGGAGGTTTTGTTTTTATCCTTTAACTTCCAAAAATATTCAGAAAGGGATGTATGGTTTTGGTATGTGTTGTTTTTGAAGGAAGTTAAATGCAAATATACCAACGCTGTTTAAAAGTGTTCTTAGTAGATCCAATGTAAACTTTTTTAATAGCTGGGTTTTCATTTGATGTTACATTGCATTGTTACTCAATAGAATTTGTTAGACACCTATTTTCTAGTGGGCAATTGTTAGGATTTCAACAATAACATGTTTGCTTTATTGTTATCTTTTAATATTTGGGTAGTTATTGTTAGTTTGGTTTACATATTGATTTGAGATGATATTATTATGATTTTTAATGATTTTTTGTAGATTATTTGTACAACTATAACTTAATTTAAGTTTATTTTTATTAAAATTTTACTAACAGGGTTATTATTAGGGAAATGTTTCTTAATTAAATTGAGGAACTTCAGCCCTAACTTGATGTTAACCATTTGGTTGAAAGTGGGTGTATACCAAATGATTTTTTTATTTTTATTTTTCCTGTTATAGTTATATTTTTTATGTATCTGATATCCTGGTTTTTGTATCCACTATTATTATGAAAACCTTTGTTTATAAAATATTTCTTCACGAGAACAGTTGTTAATAATTCTATATTCTATGGAGGAGGGTATATGTTTGAGGTGGGTGATTAGACTTAAACTATTAAAAAGTTTACATTAGATCTACTAAGAAAAAGATGACTGTGGTGAAAATTTTAAGGAATATAATAAAAATGGGGAAATTTTATAGATAGCAAATAGTAAATAAATTCAGATAATTTTAGTTATATTTAAGAGTATGGAAAATTGTATAGTGGCAAAACTTAGTGATTTCATTACATTAGTTCAACAAGCTAGCCTTTGGGAACCTCATAATATGGACTTTTTCGTGTAAGCAAAGCAAACATATTTCATGCAACGATTTACATGTTCTAGCTTTTATTAATATTTTCCATTTAACTCTAGGAGTTTTATTTGCATCTTACAATTGCCAGTAGTATTTAGAGAGAGATATAATTACAATATATTTTATTATTGAAAGATAGGCTATGCTGATAAAATAGTGTCTTTAATCTATTCTTAGTACAACCAATATATTGTGTGGTAAAATTAGGACTTCCAATAGTGAAGATGGTAGTTTGGTATACTATGGAATTTGTAAGGCATTTATTTTGCAGAGGACATATCTTAGGGTTATGACAATTGCACGAATTAATGTTATTAACATTATTGATAAGTTCATGATGATTAATATCATTATATTGTTTTAGGATTCTATTATTGTTTTTTATTATCATATCAAGATTATCAATGCAGCTGTAACTAAGTTTCAGTGTATTTCTATAAAAAAAATTTTGCTAAGAAGGTTATTAGTTGGGAAGTGTTTTTGAACTAGGTTAAGAAATTTATTGCCTAACTTGGTACTAACCATTTGGTAAAACAGTGGTGTGTACCAAATTATTTTTCTATTTCGATGATGTTTGCTATTATGATTAATTTGCTTATGATATTTAATATTGTTGCATCTACAGCTGCTGTTTTTTAGAGCTGTACACTAGTAATGACTGTGTTTATAGAAAATGTCTTCAATTGAGGAATTGTTGTTTATTCTGTATTCAACTGAATGTGGTATGTGTTTAAGAATAGATGGTGTGTGATTAGATTTAGGATCTATAAAGATAGGGTTAGCGTTATGTTTTACAGAGGGTAAGGGTTATTAACTAAATCTAGGGTAACATCTAGAAAGTCAACTTTTTTTATGTTGGTTTGTACTATTATTTTAAGATTAAAGTACTTTATAATGCTATGTATGTATACGAATTCTATCTACATTAGAGTTAGTGAAATTATGGACCATCGTCTCTATACAATCCAATATCTGCTATATCAATGATGGTGTATTAAACACCAAAGATTATAGCTGTTAGATTGCAGTATGCTATTATAATACATATATATATACACACACACACACACACATACATATATATGCAATAAAGTGTCAGTGAATATTAAATATGAGTGGGCCCAAACTGTCCAGAATGGTGGCAAAATATATATATTGATATGCCATTTAAAATGACAGCAACATATATATTGATGTACTTACTACTGAGTATCTTACATTAAGACATAAAAAAACAGGATAATCCAAACTCCTGAGCATGACAGAATGGAAATTTCGAGCCTGGGTTGTGTAGCAATCGAATGTCTAACCGTACTGATGAGCTGTGATACAGCGAAACAGATCTGTCTGCGGATGACAATATATATATATATATATATATATATATATATATAGTCATCTGCAGACAGATCCGTTTCACTGTATCACAGCGCATCAGTACGGTTAGACATTCGATTGCTTTTAACCCAGGATTGAAACCCGACCGAATTGGCGTCAGTCGATGATTCTACCTCTGAGCTATGGGCATTCAGTAGAAGGAAGCAGACTTTTAGCGTTTGATGTATCATACGCCAGTAGCCAGAGTGCTCTAATTCATTACTGAATGAGCGATGCATAGATGCTAGAGTAGCTACTGTTTTTTCAAAGTCTACCATAATTTTTGAGTAATTAGAGGTATTGTGCAATGTAAAAACAGTATATATATATATATATATATGGGTATATGATAAGCATTCAGTGATTAGTGTTTGATGCAGCATTGTTTGAAGGCATTATTATTCTTGTATCTGTGACTTCACAAAAAATGGCCAGTGAAGTTGCTGAAAGTGCTTGGAAAGTAAAAAAATTACAGAACATTTTTACACTCCTTATTTCCACAAAAAAGGAAACATGTAAGAATACTGGAAAAATTAAATAAAAAATAAATAAAATCTTCCTTGTCGGTTGTTTTTAATGAAACATGTTTAAAAGAAAGATTACTGCCCAAATATACATTAATATCTCAATAAATAAATACACAACTGTCTTTTTTATAGTAGAGAGGATTATTAAGGAGTAAATTTTGTTGTGACATTTATCTTTTGGTTGTTAAAGTTTGTGTGGGTTTCTATAAAGGAACAATGAAAATATCTTGTAATTTAATAGCTTATTGATCACCGAAAATTTTTAGTTGCAAGTCATTAGGGGAGTTTATTTTACACACACACTCACACACACACAGGGTGGTCCAAAAGTAGGTGGACAGTAAATGAAAACATTTATTTTCAGCTTTCATATCCAGTTATGTTTACTCCTAACACTCACTATGCATTTTTACAATGTCTGTCCATTCATAAATAATTTCTTTGAAAAAGACATAAAAAAACTCACCGTAAAACAAAAGTAACAAAATGTGTGAGCAATATTTCTCGGATATGCAGTAACTAACGCAAGTGAATCTTTCATTAAGAATATAAGAAAATTAGCACAGGTAAAATTTCTGAACAAAAATATCAAATTGATAGTGGATTCAACTTAGAATAATAAATTAATGTATATGAAGGAAAATTGGAAAACCAATGTTAATGGTTAGCAAGAAAATCACCCACAGTGTTGATGGACAGAAAATAAAATTCGAAAGAAAATTTATTATAAATGTGACTTTAAACAAAAAATGCTTAAGTTAAGGCTGTTTGTAATGAAAAATCCAAATAACCTTTTTAGGACAGATTGGATGAAGCAGTTTAAATTATAGAGCAGTACAATCAGTTAGTTTTGCCAAAGAAGCAGAAATTTAAAAAACTGAAAACTAAATTCTCAGAGGTATTTTCTGTGCTCTAGGCAGGTGTAATAAATTGAAAGTGAAATTCAAGCTAAAAGAAAATATACAACCAGTTTTAAAAATGAAAAGGAATGTACCCTTTGCATCATTAAAACAAATAAATGGTGAGCTTGACAGATTCAAAAAAATGGATGTTTTGTCCAAAGTTGATTATAGCAACCGAGTTTCACCTACAGTATAAAAAAAATAGTTTGAAAGAGATACATGTCTGCATGTCTAAATTACAACTTTAGAATGGATTTCTATGCCATCGAGTAATTTAACTCACATGTACAGATTGTTCAGACTTATTCCAAAAAGTAATCAACCTTTAGAAGACATAGTCATTGTTTCTCTACAATTGGAGGTAGAGATAATAAAGGTACTGTACAGTACTGTGCGGGAACGGACAAGTGACTTTGGAAGAAATTAAAAAGAAAATGTTGGATAACAAGTTCATTATGAAAATAAAGAAAAAGCTAAAAGACAGGAGTAAAATCGATTCCAAGGTTTATTCAATGTGTGATGACATTCTCATATAATGCAAAAGAGTAGTGGTAACTTTAGCACTACAAAAATGAATCCTAAAAGACTTCCATGCAGGACACCCTGGTATATACAGAATGAAAAGCAAAATAAAAAGTTATGTATACTGGTGAAGCATTGATAAAGACATTAAAACATTGGTTAAAGTCATGCAAAAGTTGTGCTTTAGCAGTTAAAGCACCACAAATATTACTTACTTTTAGGTCACAGAAATGCATTTTTTGACAAAGCAGTAGCTGTTTCAGGTGTTAACAGCTTGACTCACAGTTGGGCATTTATCTAATGTTTTTCTACAGTGGACATATCTGTAAAAATTAGTTGAGGAATATAACATGAAGACCTTTAGTTTTTGATCTTAAAACTTCAGGAAAATATTCCCTGTAACCTTATAGATTATTGAATTTTAGGTACTTTTGCTTTAAATTTACTGAAATTATCACTCTTATTGTTTGATAATGTTATGTATGGAAGTCTTTATTCACAAAAATCAGCACATTTATACACAAATTTTTTAAAAAATTTCTTTTTGAAATATTGAATGTTGAGCTTTTCCATATATGATTACTAATTATAGTTTTTACTTAATAACAACATTGCCTAACCTCTGAAAGTAAGACAGAATTTTAAAATATTTAAAACTTATAAATTATTCTAACTCCAAATTAAACAAAATGAAAACAATTCTTGTAAAAATTCATTATTCATTAAAATATCTTTTTTCTCAAGACAATCGTATTCATAATATATCTTATTAATTTAAGTAATTAAAAGCTTTTCTGATTAAATAATGTCTTAGTTTTATTGCATTTTCAACATTTAAAAAAAATTAAAAAATATAATTTATTAATCAAAAAATTCTTTACTCTTTCTCTTAATAATAACAAAGATTTTGACAATAGAACTTTGTTAAGTTTTGAGCATTTTTCATCATTGTATGCTAATTTTTTAGTGTATTGGTGGCGGTACTTATTTTAAAGTCTTTTCTTTCACAGTCACCTCCAGTAGCACCTTGCATAATAGTGGCATTAAACTTCCCCAAAAAACTGATTTCTGGTTCTGTTTTAAGTCTTTTCCTTCACATTCACTTTCTGTAGCTTCTTGCATCTTAGTTGCATTATTGCCTTGCTTGAGGTGAATTTATATATAAAATATTGCACATTGAGTACTGGTGTTAATAAAATATTGCTTGATGTAATAAAACAAAGCTATAAATTACTAGCCGTATAGCCTGGCGTTGCTTGGGTGAAATGAAAGCTTTAAAACTAATCCATGGTCCTGGAGCTCAGACTCAGCCTAAAGAATATTTGTGTGAAGTTTGGTGAGAATTGGATAAAAATTGTGGATTTGTATAAAGGACATACAGACAGATAAACAGACACGCACAAACATCTTGCCTTATATATATATATATATATTTTTATATATATATATATATATAATCGATTTTCTGCACTACTGTAAGAACTGCAACCTTGAAACTTCTGAATATCATTTCTTATGTCTTTGTCTATGAGTGTATAAAATTTGATTAAAATCAGACAACTCCTTCTATAACCTGATTTTTTCAATTATCGATTTTCGATATTTATCAGGGATATCCCGACACAAAACCTAGCTAAGAACATTCGCAGACGCTTATAGTATAACTGTGTAAATTTTCAAGAAAATCGGTTCAGTCATTTCAGAGTCTATAGGTAACGGACACACATACACACACACACAGACAAAGTTCCATTTATAAATAAGTTTAGATTAGATTAGATTTAGATATATCAATAAATATACATTTGTTTCTCACTGGTTACTCAATATAATCTTTAGATGCTGAATTGAGACTAATTTATTAATACACACACATATATATATTGTAATTTTGTTATTAAAAATGTTTTATAAAAGCATTATATTACTACACAAAAATTTTCATGTTTCAGGACAATACTGTTCTTCTTCAGGTGATATGTTAAAATAAATAGTGAAAATGATTTATTTGAAAATAAAAGATGAATTCATGGATATTTAGAAAATTAGGGAGTGATAGTTGGAGAAAATGCTTTAGGTGTGTCAATATTGTTCAATCAAAAATGAGAATTATGTAACCATTGAGTTTTAACATTTGGTGTCGTGAAAGAAAGCAGGATGGCCTGGTGTCTAGACATGCCACTTTTTAAAATTTTGTCTGGATAAGATACATAGTGGGACCATAAATTTTTAGATGGGTAGACAATAATTTTTAACAGCAGGATGGATTTTAGGTTTTTTAAAAATTAGACGTTTTTTGACCTCATAAGTAAAGGGGTTGGAATGTATAGGTTAGAATTGGGATTAAATAATTATGGTATACTTAGGTATATTTTAGTAAGAAAAACAATTAAGTATTGTGTGGGTCATTTATTTTAATAAAATAATTTATTTTTTAAGTTATGTTAGATTATAAGTTATAAATGAAACATTGTAATTAATTAAATTTTAAAGATTATTTTGTGTGAATAAAGTACATAGTGAGATCATACATTATTTAAATGAGTAAACCATAATTTTTAACAGCAGGTTGGATTTTAAAAAAAATTTTTTTAGTACTACTTCATGAGTCTAGGGACTGGAATGTTTAGGTCAGAATTAGGATTAAATAATTATGATATACTAATAATTCCCAAACGAAAATGAATTACTGAATTAAGGAACAGAAATTATGACTAAGTGTAACAGTAAAATCAGTTATTGAAAATCGCCTGAAGACACCACATGGTAGAAACTTAGGTTGCATAATAACTAATTTACAAATGAAAAAAAAGTATATATAGTCATTCACAGATGGTCCTGTTTCACTGTGTCACAGCTCATCAGTATGATAAGATATCCAATTGGTTTTAGCCAGAATTTTTAGATGGGTGGAAATCCAAACCAACATCAGTCTGTGATTCTATCTCTAAGCGCTTGGTGGAAGGAGTTGGATTTTAGTGTGTTATATACACAATGTAAACACACGCCAGTAACTAAGAGTGTTCAAATTCATTACTGAGTGAACGATGTATAAATGTGTGAGTAACTATTTATATATATATATATATTAATTAGAGAAAATTTTCCAAATTCAAAGGTGTCGGATGCACATTTCAACATGGGATCTCTAACAGAGATTCCACGTCACGTCAGCGACATTGTTTTGTTCCAAATGGCGAAGGCCCTGGGGTAAAGGGGGAAGGGGCAAGATTAACAACGGTCAAGAATTGAGAGTTCCCTTAAGGTCAGGGAAGTGGGATTTTTTTAAGCAAAACAGAATGAAGTAAAAATTAAAAAGACTCAAAGAATAATAAAAGATAATTTTTTCATGAATTTGTTTTTTGTTTGTAACTTTTTTGAACAATGTGATCTATTTTTTTGTATTGACGCTATCTTATGGTAAGTTTGTTACATAAATATTGTTATTTTTAGTTTAGTTTTATATACACACACAAACACATACACTAAAGGTTAAAAGTTTAGGACCAAACTCTGGATTTAATAACTATCAAGCATTATACATTCTTGAATTTAATTAGTCCACTAAGATATATAAGTTTCATATGTCATGTTCTCTCTTGTGTATGTGCATATATGTGTTAATGATAAACTAAAGATTCTTAGTAGGAACTTATTTATTTCAGGTACATATTTAATTATAAATTGCCTTATAAGTATTTTCAATGATTGTTAGTCATTATCAAAAACTTGTGGTTTACTTGGGCTGTCAATAATTTCTTTTCAAGTGTTATGTACATTTCTGCAGGGTCATTTTTTTATTTTTTTTTAGTTTCTGTGTTTTTGGTTTAGTATATTGAGTATGTTTGTTCCTAGACTTTTATTATTTTTTGTTACCAGTATTTTATGCTTAATGCTTTGAATATTTGTTGTCATTTTTCACAATTTATGTCAAATAGCACTTAAGTCTTTTGGTCATTTTTCAGTTTTCTTGCTGTGTTTTAACATTGTGTTGGCTGATTTGATTGAGCTGTTTTCAGATAAATAGAACATTAAATATTGTGGTTGTTATGAAGTGGATATATATATATATATATATATATATATATATATATATATATATATATATATCTGTGTGTGTGTGTGTTTGCTTCACTAAACACAACAATAACACATTCTCCAAGTGAACTTAATGTTTTTTTTTTGTTTTTTTTTTTTTTGGGGGGGGGGGTTGTAAAAAAAGTACATTGAAATGGCTAAAAAAGAACAATCTGAAAGCACAAAATGACCCAAGTCTTTTATAGTGGCTAATAATTGATTGATTCAAGTATGCACCTGGAACCACATCCCCCTACCCCAGATTAAATGTGCTGGAAAACCTTGTAATTTATCCAAATATATGCCTGAAAAACCCTACATTAATCCAGATATGTAGACAAAATAAATTTAAAATCCTTGAGGAACTTACCAAACTTGTGTGCATGCATTAAAAGAACAAAGTGATTGAATAGAAACAAGTATAACTAAACCAAAGGGCATTAAAAGTTAATAACAATACACAAGTTGCTCCCCTTAGCGTCTGCCAAATATTGTTAAAAGTATTGTCCCTTGCGTTTAATTTTTCGACTAGAAAGTTACTGTTAATAGTGTTAAGTAATAATAAGATTTTTTTAATAGCATTCACCCAATATAAGGACCAAAAGCCACCAGAAACAGACCCACATAGTAAAAAGAACAATCGATGAGGAAAATTTTTTGATTGAAGTCCGGCATTTTTATTTAAAGGGAGAAAATTGTAATCAGTCACGAGGGAGAAAAAAAAATATAAAAGGTATTGAGAACGAAAATCTAGGAGGATTTTCCCTGATTATTATTTTCTCTTGCTACTCAGATAAATAAGAGGGTATCAAATAGGAGGTGGGAGTCTTTCAATTTATATAAATATAATAGTGTGAGATCCAAATCAAAGACAGTTTTCTTAATTTTAATAAGTGTACCTCCATCCCAACATTTAGTGGATAGGTAAGAGTGCAGCAGGCAAGTAAATTACCCTCATTGCACTCGTGAAGTTTTAAAGTGGAAAGCAGTTTTACATTATGGACTGAACTCTAAAAATTAGGTGTTCATGCTTAGTGGAAAGTTGACTATATAATTCTGAGGTAGTAGGTTTGTCCTTGGAGTTTTCTTCACCTATGCAATGTGGTGCAGTGGATATCGACTCGGAACGTGGAATTGGGGAGCCGAGTTCGAATTCCAGCTGAATTCCTTGCATTCACTTACGTGCAGATACCCTTGGGAAAGATATTAATCCATCTCTTCCCTCCAGTTATGGGTTAAATAACAGGACAGATTGGGTTCTATAGCCTTGACTGGCAACCAGTCTACCGCAGAAAGTAATGGCAACATACTGTGAGATAATCTTCTGCCCAGTCAGTCATGTCTATTTCGAGACATGATCGCCCAAGCATGTATCACGTATGGCACTTAACTGACTAAATGATGCAAATGAAGAACCAGCTGTAGTTGTCTACTACATCTCCAAAGACACATTTTGATAGCATGGTTGACTGAAGCATTAGGCTACAGTTTCAACATGGAGTTGCTTAAACTAAGTAGATTTTCGCTGGGTAGAACTTTGCTTCTTTTTTTTTTTTCACCCTAAGCAAGACATAAAGATGCAAGGAATTACTGAGTGCTAGAAAATATAAGAAAAAAAATCACGATTAAAGAGCGAAACAGAAGAGCACGAATGAATATTGAAGATAGCGATTGACTTGGCATTTAAATTTTTGAAAATCAAAGTTGAATGGAAGAGTGAAACAGAAGAGCAGGAATGAAGATTGAAGATAGCAATTGACTTGGCATTTAAATTTTTGAAAATCAAAGTTGAATGGAAAACAAGAAGCCAAAATAGAGTTCCATAAGAAAGAAATGAGAAAGGAAACTGTTAGCATAGAACTTAGTTTCATTTTGCCATTTCAGTGGCAAAGTAATAAAACCTTGCTGCCAATCTAGTGCTGTTAGGTTAGCTCATGAAATCAAGTGCTGTTATTTTATGAAAATATTTATAGAAAAAGGCACAAGGAAGTTCCATTATGGTGTTTCAAGCCCTGCAGCCAACCAGTTTGGAATTCAGTTTTCCTTCTCTTAGACTGGTTACCAACCAAAGCTAGAGAGCTTAGTCTACCCTGCTATTAATTTCAAGCTGGGAGAAGAAAAGACAGATTTACACCTTTCCAAGAGTATTTGTGTGGAAGCAAATGCAAAGATCTTGGCTGGAATTTAAACCAAACATGCCAGGTTTACTTTGTACATTAATAACTGCTCTTCATTTCTTTGTAGACAGAAGTTGAGATAAATAAGAGATTCTATGCAGCCTGGGTTTTTGGATTTTGGCAGTAACTGTAATGAAACACAAGAATGATGCAAAAAATCAACATGGAACTAGAAATCATGATGGCTGTCTGCAGTTTGGATCCATGATTCGAAAAAATGTCTTTTGCACAACAGACTCACTCATTCTATTATTAATTGAAATTATTAAAAAAGAAAATGAATGTATAATGGTTTTTATGAATTGGAAAAATACAAAAGTACCATTCACTTACATCATTAGCAAATAGAAAAATAAGGCTTCTGAAATATTTAATTTTTTTTTTGTTGTTATTTATGTATATGTCTTATGGTGAAACAACCTATTCTATAGTGAATAGACTCTCCCACCTAATTTAAGTAGGAGTAGTAAGAGGAACAAGGGTCAGTCGATGTTGGACGATAGTAGTCAACAGTCAAATATGAAAGTAGTCAGCGACCTGGCAAGATTACACTGCGTACTACATATTATATCAAGTTCCTAATATTTTGTACGTCGAACCTATTAGGACCGAGTTAAGCACAAATCCTAGCCTCCACTGTGAAAATAACTCCACAACAATATGGTAAAATTGAATTTTTAGTTTGGGGGTGACCTTTCAAGAACTAAAACAAATTAATCCTTCTTTTGTTAGTTTTGAACAGAAGTTCAGTTTATGACACAGGAACATAGAATTACAAAAACATCATAACCTTAATGAATATAACTTCAATTGTTCAGTAATTTCTGACTAAAAACAAAACAAAAATGATATTTGCTTTCCACCTTGGTGCCTCAACTACATGAATTGGCTACTAAATCTCACTATTTTACTGCCAAACTAATTAGATGCAACCATAAATTTAAATTCTATTCTAATATTTTCTTTTCTCACACTTCTTTCCTGTGGAACTCCCTTCTCTGCCTTTAACAATCTTCAAAAATTTAAGTGCAATGTCAATGGCTGTCTTTTACTTTCCTGAATCCTTTTTTTTATTTCCTCCCTCCAGTTTTCTCATGCTCTTTCACTCTCAGCAACCTATGCATCCTAGCAGCTTTATCACCTTACTTTGGGTGAAATGATAAAAAAATAAAATAATTATAAAAATATATTGTGATAATAATGAATAGACAATTAGTTCTTACCATAGATCATATAAGGCACAATAAGAGATTAATAACATCTAACTAAAAAAAAAACCACCTTGAGTCCTCTTCACCTGGAATTATATTAATGCTATTAGTCTGAAGAAAAAAAATTTTCAATGAATAATGAAATTTTACAAGAATTGTTTTTATTTTTTTAACAGTGTTTCTTCAGGATTTGGGCTGTCACAGCTCTCCACAACTTCTTATAGCTCTCAGCAATGTTTGACTTTTTGCTATCTCTTCCACACATTGTTCCACCATCCATTCAGGCAGGTAGTTTGCTGCCTCCTCCTGTCATTTTCACCTTTGATATATCCTTTGAGTATCAAATTCTCCTAGCTTTCTTTTCTCCTGCATCCAAAATGTGAGCTCTCCTAAAACTTCCTTATTACTCACATGTTCAGTTAATTTTGTTCTCAGTTCCTTTCTGTAGAACCACATTTCTACTACCTCAAGTCTAATTTTCATCTGTGAGGAGATTGTTCATTAAATAACAGTTCAGCATTCTTTGATTCTAATAAAATTTTCCTGTTTCTTAATACTTTGCTTAGCTTTTAGATGGCTTTTTTCATTATTCAAATATCCCTTTGGATTTTGACATCACATTTTCCATCCAACCTCTATTAAAACTCTAGCTAGATATTTCAATTTTCTTATTAGCTTGTAGTTAGTATGTTAGTTGTTCACATCTTTGGCTAACAACCATATATCCTGCTGTTATAATGAGCATTTGGTTGCAAAGGAACAAAGAAAGATTAAGATCCAATCAATGTGTATTGATAAAAATTCAGAATCTAAATCTAAACTTATTTATAAATGGAACTTTGTGTGTGTGTGTGTGTCTGTTACCTATAGATTTAAAACGGCTGAACCAATTTTCTTGAAAATTTACACAGTTGTACTATAAGCGTCTCCAAGTGTTCTTAGCTAGGTTTTGTGTCGAGGTACCCCCAATAAATATTGAAAATAAAAGGCAAGATATTTGTGTGTGTGTCTGTTTATCTACCTGTATGTCTGTATTTTTTTCAGCCCTTTTATTTTAGTTTTTGTTTCAATTTTGGCTCTAAGTAGGTATAATTGTAGTTCTTAGTCTCAGCCATGATACCATTTACTCAGAGGACTTATTTAGCCTTCAAAATTTAGTTTACGACGAAAAAAACTTATTTGATATCGATACCAGGAAATTAAAATTTGACTTACATCCATTCATTTTTCTTTCAGTCTATGGTTTCACTTTAATTGGAAACAGCTACTGCTTTTTAGTCTTTCGTTCCAACGTCCAAAGAGTCTGAGCCTCAGGACCATGGATTAGTTTTAAAGCTTTCATTACACCCAAGCAACGCCGGGCTATACTGCTAGTATATACATAGTTGTTTGAAAGATTGTAAAAATTGTCCATATGTAGTTCCTTAGTTGCCATTTGTAAAGGAAGTGTGAAGCATGTTGTTGGTAAGTCTGGGAGTTATATATATTTATAAATCTACCATTTGTTTGTGCATTGAATATGATTGCCATATCTGGTCAGGTGCTCCTGCTGTTCATCTCAAGGCTCTTGACAAAATCAAAAAACGGATCTGCAATATAATTAATCCTGACTTGGCATCTCAACTTCAATCACTTTCTCATTGATGTGACATGGCTTCTGTCTTTTCTACAGATATTTTCATGGCAACTACTCTGATGAGGTTTTTACCCTGGGGCCTTGACCACATGAGTTTAAGCACAGTACTAGGATGTGTGTTGTGGTGCAGTGGATATAGGCTTGGAACAAGAAATCGAAGAGCTGAGTTCAAATTCCAGTTGAATTTCTTGCATTCACTTACGTGCAAATACATTTGGGAAAGGTATTAATCCGTCTCTTCTCTCCAGTTATGGGTTAAATAACAGGACAGATTCGGTTCTATAGCCTTGGCTGGCAACCAGTTTACTGCAGAATGTAATGGTAACCTAATGCGGGAAAATCTTCTGCCCAGTCAGTCATGTCTCTTTCAAGACATGATCACCCAAGTGTGTATCATGTATGGCACTTAACTGACTGTCTGACTAGGTTGACATCTAGTTCCCATCCTTTTCCCACTGAAATAGCTTAACGTAACCACCACTTCTACTTAGTTTCTTTTCTCGTACTTCTCGTCGGTGGAACTCCCTTCTGTTTGCTTGCTTCCCAGTAGCTACAATCTCCAAAAATTTAAAAGCAATGTCAGTTGCCATCTTCTATCTTCTTGAATCTCATTCATCGTTTATCCTTTTTTCCATACTAAATGTAGCCAATCTTTTCTCTCGCTGTAATGCCCTGCACACTCATGGCAGTCCCACCTTGTTTGGGATGAAATGATAAAAAAAAAACCAAAATTGTCATACTTGGAGTCCCTGTACAAAAAAATGATTTTCTTAGTTTGCATTTTGCTTTCTTAGAGCTCACTTCTGCCCAACATCTCTGATGAAATGTATTTGTGAATCAATTTTTGGTTGGTTGTTTTGTTTTTATGGCAAATCAACCTCAGTGGGTCATTTGTTGCCAACTAAATTTTATTTATTTATTGCTGGTAATACCTTTTTCTTTCAATAATTTATTGTTGTTGTTATATAAGTTTTGTGTCTAGTAATGCTTTTTTCTTTTCGAGTATCAAGATTCATTGGGATTTGTTTTTAAGGGTAGGGTCCCCAAGTCTTACCCTTGTTATTTAACCCATAACTGGAGAGATGGGACGGATTAATACCTTTCCCAAGGGTACCAGTGCTTAAGTGAATGCAGGGTACTTAACTGGAATTCGAACTCGGCTCACCGATTTCTCTTTCCGAGCCAATATCCACTGCACCACAACGCACATCCATCACTAAACGCTTACAGCACCTGGTATTCCAAAGTAGTCACCCATCTAAGTACTGACCAGTCTCAACTTTGCTTAATTTGTGAATCAAAGAGATCTTGCTTAAGTCATATAACGTCTTCTTAGAATTGATGTTTAGTTCTTTCTTTTTAGTTTAATTAAAGGAAAGCTTTTTATAAGTAATTGAGTGTTGTAAAGGTGTCTGTAAAAGTGGTTGATACTCAAAAGTAAATAGTCATACAAACTAAATATGAACAAACTACATATTCTTGTCTAAGAGATACAACTTATAGTCTCCACTATACAAATTTTTTTTTTTTTCTGAGAAACTGGAAACCAAGAATTTTCACTTAAAACAAATTTTGATTTTTTTGTGAAGTTACCTCCTCTCATTTTTGATACCTAAGTTTTAAATTGAACTTTTTAAAATAAAAAATATTTTTAAAGCTTTAATTTTAACTATAATTGAAAGCTAAATGATTAACTTTTCTATTTCCAGAAAGCAAACTACTCTGGTATTATCTCAAACAAAAATTATATTGACTGAAATTTCAAATTTTTTAGAGTTTTCAAAATTTATCATTTTTTCTATCCATTTTGACAGCTTGACAGCTTGACAAGTTTTTAAACAAAAGTTAATTCTCAGTTTTAAAAATATTGCAGACTTAAAAAATACATCTGTGACATGTTATTTCTGAAAATAAGCTAATTTAAAGTTAAATTGATCTAATTTATTCAAGTATTACTTGTTTATAGCATGCAATTTAGAATAAAAGTATTTCTTAATCAGAGTGTTGCAAAGTGATTGATGTCAGCCAGATGTTGTGATAAACTAAGTTGACCAGAATTGACAAAATTGTCCAATCTTTTTTTCTGTAAGGGGAATAAACCATGAAACACAGGAACTTTTAATGCAACACAGAAAATACCATACTTATCAAAAACTTCTTTTACACAAAAAAAAAAAGAAATTATTTAAAAAAATCTTTCGGATCCAAGATTTGTATTAACTTTTCAATTTCCAATGAGTAAATATAATCTTCACTTAATAGCTTAATAATCTAACTGCCACAAGGTTTTGAAGAATTTAAAAAATATTTTTTAAACTTTACAAATTATTAAGATAAAAATTACAAAATAAAAACAATTCTTGTAAAATTTCATTATTCATTGAAATTTTTTTCTTCAGACTAATAGCGTATATATATATATATATATATATATATATATATATATATCAGAGACAGCATGCATTTCCTAAGCTTCATGCTACAAAAAGTAGACCCAGGTGCACTCATAGTAACTTTTGACGTGAACAGCTTGTGCAGCAACATACCCCATGAACTAGTAAAACAAGCCATTGCATTTTGGATTGAAAAACACCCAGAAATACTCCCCACATGCCTCACAAAAGAATTTATTATACAAAGTATAGAACTAATTTTAGACAACAATTCCTTTCAGTTTAACAACGAAAATTATATACAAACAACAGGTACCGCGATGGGAACAAAAATGGATCAGACATATGCAACACTCACCCTAGCATATCTAGAAGAAAACCTATACAACCAAATAGGACATAAATATGGGGAAGACATAAAAACAGAATTCATGAAATCATGGAAGCAATTCCTAGATGACTGTTTTATCTTTTTGAAATCAACATGGGAAGACATGAACAAACAACACAATATACTACAACACTTGCACCCAAAAATCAAATTCATGCTAGAATATAGTCATAAAGAATTACTGTTCCTAGACATACTCATAAAAAACGAAAACAATCACATTATCACAGACATTTACCATAAACCCTTAGACACCCAACAATACCTCCACTTCAAGAGTCACCATCCTAAAAGCTGTTTAAAATCCATTTTCTATTCCCTAGCATGATGAATTTTCATGATAGTAACTGACAAAACCCTTCGTAAAATACGCCTAGAAGAACTACGAAAAAACATTACAAATAAGAGGATACCCCACTCCACTCATAAACAATGGTTTCTAACTAGCAGAAAAAATACCATTAGAATCCCTCTGGAATCCCAAAAAACAAGATAAACATGAAAAAGAAGAAAACATTCTAGCATATGTTTCCACACACAACAAAAACAATCCAGAATTATTCACAAAGATCAAAACCCACATGGAATTACTCAACAATAATGAAAAAATAAAAGAAATCTTAAAGACAGCCAAAATAATTAATAACAAATGCCAACCCCAAAATGTAAAGACATCCTAATGTCATCAAATTCGAACACACAACACAGGGGTCACAAAATGCAGCAAAAAAAAAAAAAAAGATGTGGAGTGTGCATCATAATAATAGATGGAAAACACATCTACATTCGAAATAAAATCAGATCTGAGCTGCAAGTCGAAAAATGTAGTTTACGCTCAAAAATGTGGCAAATGCACAAAGATATATGTGGGAGTGACACAATGTTTGAATAATAGAATATCCCTTTATAAAAGCAATATAAGATTATCATATAACAGGAAATTATATGTCTCCCAACATTTTCATGAATGCAGTGGAGGCAAATTCAAACTAATACCTATTTACCAAAATACAGACTATGATACACAGGAAGAAAGATTCATAAAAAATACAAGCCTTTGCTCAACAAAACGACATAAAATACACACACACACACACACATACATACACACATACCAAATTCAAATGGTAATCCCAAACAATAAAAAGAACCAGATGATCCACAAAAAATTCTAAAACATAAAGACGAAATCAAAAAACTCTCTCTCTCACACACACACTCACACCAAATTCAAAATATCCTCAAAGCAATAAAAACAACCAACTGACCAATGAAGAGACTTGTAGATAAGGAAGGCGCCTAGAAGATAATTTTAACATACTAATGAAGGAACCCCAAACCAAAATCATTTCAAATTGGTGTGAGCACTTGATTCATTCATCTATTTATTTATTTATCTGTTTATCTATTTATACACATGCTGATGTGAGAAAACACAGACATTTCAACCCACTAACATTTGATTTATTTTATCTTATTTTATTTTATTGATTTGATTTATTTTTTTATTTTTTTTAATTTTTTACTTACTTATTTATACACAACAACTTGGCCCTCAGAAACAAAAGGAACCCGATACATAAAGCCACAAATTTATTTACTTGAAGAGGGTCAACCTTAGACTTGAAACACGTGTAGCGTCACAAATACCATTATGGACACTTAAAGTATCATAACATGTATAATAACAACTACAATAAATATACATTTTAAACAAAACGTTCCTGGCCTCTCACACTTTTGATTCTATACCAATTTCTCTCGTTGGAACAACCCTATTTCTTTTTCTAATATATATAAATAAATTTTTAAAAGCTTACCTAATTAAATGATGTCATAGTTTTATGCCATTTTTTTTATTTTACTATTTAAAGCAGATTTTTGGAAAAACGGCCAACTGTTTGAAAAAAAACAAAAAAAATAGATGATTTTCTTTTCCCAAGAAGTCCAGCATTTTACTAATAAAACAAATTTTGATGCAAAATTTAATTTCTTAATATTTCATAAATTTATGTAGAGGTGGGTGGGTAGGGGGATAACAAATGTAAAAAAAAATAAAATTTACTATGATTTTATAAAAATAATGATTTAAAAAATAATTTCATTCATTGCTATATAAGTACTGAAAGTTTCATTAAAATCTGACAATTACTTGATTTTTGCAAGAATTTCAAAGTTAATGTTTTTCACCAGAAAAAAAGTGAGTTGCATAATATTCTTCTTCTATGTGCCTTGTCCTTTCAGATCATAAGGCGATCATGGCTTTCCACGTTTCCCCATCCCTGGTGGCTCTTAGCACGCCTTCTCCTGTTACACCATGCAACCCTTGTTCCATCATCCACCTGATTAGGTCCTTCAGATATGTTATCCGTTGCTTTCCCCTATCTCTTTTTGTTATAGTGGAGCATCCTGCCATCCCTGAGACTAGAATGCTCTACTTTATAAAAGACGGTAACTAGCGGTACGAGGAGAGAAAAAGGTCTTAGGTGAAGGCATTCATTATCCGATAGTTTATTCCGCCCCAACCCATGGCTTGCTTATATGTGTATTATTGTTAATTGTACCTTAGTACAATAGATGTGTATTTCTTATTCCTGGTGTGGAGTTCCATTCTTCAACTGATCATTTTATACTGTATTCCTTTTCAGGATATATCACTTTTTTCCTCTATCTGGCCTGTTAGTATCAGGATAGTAAACTCTGGTAACAATCTGGTGAGCTGGTGACAAAACAAAACAAGAATTTTTACCAAAATTTTGAACATGTTAGAGAGGATGAAAAAAACAATGAAAAATTACTTTGATCTTTCTTCATAATAATAACAAACATTTTGATGGAAAAACTTTGTATTTATTAAGTTTGAGGCTTTTTTTGTTCATGCTATGCTGTTTTTTTTGTTTTTTTTATTTTTATTTTTTATTTATTAAGCAAATTATTGGAAGTCATAAGTTTTGTGTTTGTCTAAATTGCCAGAGTTATGATTTTGGTGCTTTAGGATCATTAATAATTATTTAAAATCCTTTGGAGATTCCACCTTGGATCACCGGAAGCCTGAAAAGTGAAATTGGATAAGCAGCGACCCTTTTATATGACATGTAAATGTTTGAAAACCTATCACACTGTAGTCACAGTTAAATTTAAGTGTAGATTATACTTTTCCCTTGGACAAGAACAAGAGGTTGTACATATTTAAACTGTGTAACTACGTCTGTATCAACCACTACGACATACATCATTACAATACACAAGTACTTATAAGATATTTAAATAATTATTTTAATTAATCTGCTAAGAAGCCAATCATATTTGAATGATACAAAAATGTGAGTAGCATCTAGAATTTTAGTAGATGAAGCATTGTACACTATTAGTAATTTTACTTATTAGTATCTCTTTCTTTTTTTTTCTTTTTTTTTCTTTTTTTTTCTTTTTCTGCACAAGTATGCTTCTGGTGTGCTGCAATATGAATCTATTTTTGGGGCATATGATGAAATTTCTTTGGCCTTGAAAAATATTGCATCATCTGTGATTGCATCAGATTTTTATCACGCACAGACACTATTGTCTCGACTGTCAATTAGTTGGCTGCAATGGACGTCACTCCAAGGAAGCATACAAAACTGAAATGCTGCACAAACACACTAGCAAGACTTATGGAGAGATCGTGGATATTGTTGGTATCAGCCTTTCAAATGTCAGTCATGTCATCAAGGTGAGCAAACAAACTGGATCCATCAGTCCAAAACATAAAGGAAAATACAGTCATAAGAGAAAAGCATTGCTAAGACATGGCGTATATTTGATCAGGGAAAGTGTGAAAGATCCAAGGAAGACATTATTTGTTTTGTTTCAATTAATTTGCACAAGAGTGTATCTGTGTTCATGTCTATGACGTATACATGCTCAGGGAAAGTGAAAGATTCGAGGAAGACATTATTTGTTTTAATTAATTTGCACAAGAGTGTATCTGTGTTCATGTCTATGACATATACATGATCAGGGAAAAGGTGAAAGATTCGAGGAAGACATTATTTGTTTTAATTAATTTGCACAAGAGTGTAACATTGAAACAATAGTTCCCATGTGATCACCAAAGTTAAGCAATGTCATGCCTGGTCAGTACCTAGATAGGTGGCCGTGTGGGAATGCCAGGTGCTGTGAACTTGGATGTGTGGATATTGTAATGGATAATGGCTTGGAATTGTTAATCAGAGTGTCGAGTTCAAATTTCAATTGTGCTCTTTATATGCAAATACCCCTTGTGAAAGTCTGAATCCAGCTCTTCTACCCCCTTCCCCACCAGTTATGGTTTAATTAATCACTTGTATCATTAAATCAATTATCTTAAAAAAACAATTCTTACAATCTAAGAATATTGTCTGGCTTTGAATACCCTGTAAGTTTGATAAGCCATAAAGAAAGGAAACAGTGACCCTAGATTTAAAAAGATGCTGTTTTGGGTTGCATCTGCATAGAAGTATGTTCCGTAAAGTAGTAATTCTTGGGAAGGGGATTTCAGATTGGAATGTCTTTCTTACCAAAGTAATTTGTAGGGAACGAGGATGATTAAACCCCTGTGGACCTAGTAAGGCGAGTCTTGGCTGTAAAGGTTTGACCTGGTGGCACTTGGTGGTCATTTGCTTTATTGGCAATTCCAGAAAAGCCAGGTGGTTCCACTGGAGGGAATATATGCCAGTCAGTTATATATTAAAAAGAAACAAAAGAAGTCATCCTGCTTCAATACAAAAAATTGAGAGGGATTGTTTTCTAAGTTTAAGACAACAGCCCTATTTAAGTGCCCTGTTCTTCATGACAGAACTGATAATTCTTGACATATTTTGTCTTTCTTTTTTTTCTGTTCTTGTTTCACTCTTTCTTCTTTTTTCCTTTTCCTTTTCCTTTTCCTTTTTCTTTTCTTTTCCTTTTCTTTTTTTTCTCCTTCCTTTCCTTTTCCTTTCTTTTTTCTCTTTCTCCTTTTCCTTTTTTTCTCTTTCTCCTTTTCCTTTTTTTCTCTTTCTCCTTTTCCTTTTTTTCTCTTTCTCCTTTTCCTTTTTTTCTCCTTCTCCTTTTCCTTTTTCTTTTCTGCTTTTCTTCTTTTTTCTCCTTTTCCTTTTCTCCTTTACCTTTTTCTTTTTCCTTTTTCTTTTCTTTTCCTTTTCCTTTTTCTTTTCTTTTCCTTTTTCCTTTTCCTTTTCCTTTTCTTTTCTTTTTCTTTTCTCCTTTACCTTTTTCCTTTTTCCTTTTTCTTTTCTTTTCCTTTTCCTTTTTTTTTCTTTTCTTTTCTTTTCCTTTTTCTTTTCTTTTCCTTTTCCTTTTTCTCCTTTTCCTTTTTCTTTTCTCCTTTTCCTTTTTCTTTTCTCCTTTTCCTTTTTCTTTTTCTTTTCTTTTTCCTTTTTCTTTTTCTTTTCTTTTCCTTTTCTCTTTTCTTTTTCTTTTCTTTTCTTTTTTCTTTTTTCTTTTCTCTTTTTTCTTTTCTCTTTTTTCTTTTCTCTTTTCATTTTGTCTATTTCTTTTTTCTTTCTATTTTCTCTTTTCATCATTTCTTTCCCTATCTCTTTTTCTTTTATTTTCTCTTTCTTGTTTTTTACTTTTTTCCCATTTTATCAGCTTTGTTTTTTTCTTTTGTCTATTTTTCTTCTGCTTTGTTCTCATTTCTCTCTTTTTTTCTTTTTTCTCATTTTCATTTTGAATTTTTTTCTTTTTCTGTTTTTTCTTCCCCTCACCCACATATCTACAAAACGAACAGTTCCATAATTATTCTTTGGAGTGACATTGAAGTTGTTTTCTGCTATCATCTTTATGGTTCTGAATTCAAAGTTATATTTCTGAGAGCCCAGTTTACCTTCCTATTTAAACCATTATACTTTTTAAAAAATATGTGACCCTGTCATATGACTTTTACTGATATTGTTTCTTTTATCAGCAGTTGTGCAGTTAGAAAAAGTTGTGTTCACTCGGCTAACTGACAAAATCAGATAATGTGCTTGATGACTCCATTTTATCTCAAACATAAAATTTCTGAATGAAATCAACCTCGAAATACTCATAGTTCAAAGGGAGATAACTCTTCCTGGCGGCTATTGACAATAACAACCAAAGTCATTCAATCGAAAGCCTTCTAACTCTCTCTAAAACTATATGAAATTATCGTCCTACCAGTTTTATTTCATAAAACCTAGTTAGTAGGAGTGAATGACTTCTCCCCACATACCTAGCTCGTAGTAAGGAATGACATTTAAAATGAATACAGGAATGAGGGTGCTGAAAGGTTCTCAGTCTGACTCATTTCACAAAATTTGAGCAAATGACCAATCGTGTGTGTATGTGTGTGTTTTATAGTGTTTCTTGGTCTGGTTGTAAAAACTTTTCAGCATACTCTCATATTTCAGGGTGTTAATAATGGTTATAACTCAGTTAATTGTACTCTCTCCCATATATATGCTGAAAAGTTTGGAGCTAACAAAGGAGGGATTTAAAAGTAATTTTTTTTTATATTTGGTCAGATTTTGGGAAGTGTTGCTGGCCAAGAACATTTCTGTGCAACCTCATTTCATATCTCTCTTAATAAAATGTCCAAAACCTAAATGAAATAAAGTTTTATCATAAAAACCTTTTTTATGAGGAAAGAAAAGATTAAATGATTTTTTTTTTTTTTAGGTAAAAGTTTTTATTATTATTTAGAACCTTAAAAATCTTGTGTTAACATGGGGCCATGAATTTGTATGAGAAATTTAGGCATTGAGTGAAAAACACATTGATTTGGAAATTCTTGCAAAATCAGATAATTATCGGATTTTGATGAAAATGAATCTCAAACATTTTTTTAAAAAATCTTGGTAAAATTTTTTTTTTAATTTTTTAACCCTTGCACTTGCTTAGTATTATGAAATTTAAAGAAATTCCTTTTGAAGTGTTCAATGATTAAATTTTTTTTAAGGATAGTCTGAGGAAAATTTAAAACATCAAATTGTTTTGATCAAATAGGACCTCCAGTTACAGAAAATCTGATCTGAATCCTAGAACTAAGAAACTTAAATATAAATATTAATTACTTTTATGAAAAAATATATTATGCACACTATTGTCTTACAAATATGAATTTTTACAAGAATTTGCATTTTTCTTTTAAATTTTAATTAGAATATTTTACAAAGTTTGAAATTTAAAAAAAAATCTGTATTAATATTTTATGATCGATTGATATTATTAAATAAAAAATATTTACTCATCATAAATGGAAAAGCTTGCTATAATTCAGCACTCTCTCCTCAGCATTTTAAAACAAATTTTGAATTTTTTTGTATATGTATAAAAATGCCTATTTTTGTAAAATAGATCCATCAAAAAATAAGAGAAGTAAAGATATTAAATCTATAATTTAATGGTAATTTTGTAACAATTTCTCAAAACAGATATTTGTAAGTAAGCCAAAGTTTCTAAAATTCCATAAAATATTAGGATGCTCAAAATATTTATAATTTTAAGCATTATTGTGAACTTATCTATAAAGGGCATTTACCTTGTATTTGTCATGTCATTTTTCTCCAAGTATTTCCCCTTTACATAAACAGCAAAAGATGTGACAACACTTAATAAAAACATATACCTCAGTGTTAAAAAATACTTTTACTAAAATAAAGTAATATTTACATCAATTCAGATTAATTAAACTTTAAATCCGTTAATCTTCCTCAAATAAAGTTTCAGAAAAGTATTTTTATTTGGGAGTTTTTTTTTTTGTTTTTTTTTTAATAAAGAGACATGTAGTGACAGATTTTAGTGATTAATAATAAATAACTTCCACTTTTAAATTAGTTTTTGAAAAGTAACAAAGTATTTTGCTTTTTGGAAATATTAAACTTAATCTTTTAGCTTTGAAAGATTTTTTATTAGTGAAAACTCATTTGAAACCTTAAGTGTTGCATGTTTTGTGTATATATATATATATATATATATATACACACACACACACACACACGATGGCTGTTGCCCTACCCCAATAAAAAAGAGAGGGATTGTTGCTTAAGTTTGACCATTGCTAGCACCTTCTTTTTTTTTTTTTCAATTTATTTTTTTTCTATGTGAATTCATTTGATATGAGACCAACAGTTGCTCATGAATCCTGCCAAGTTTTAGCATTGTTTGTTGTAGATGGTGCTTATAAACTCACTTATAGTGGTATTGGTTGATTTGAAGCATTGACATCTGTGTCATGTGCTTTCACGTGTCTTGTTAGGGCTGATCTAGAGGTGCACACACTCTGATAGTAAACCTAGGTCGACTTTTGCCAAATTCATTATAGTCAGCTGCCTGCTGTCATTGATGAGACCTTTGATGACTGACCAGATGAGCCTTAGAGAGATCCACATGATCACATTTTTCACAAGTTAAAGTCCCTTTCCCAGCTGCATGTTTTATTTCTGCCTGCTTTTGGGATGCTTGAAGGAAGGTCTTGATGCCATGAACAATGCTGGTTCCCCATGCACCTTGATCTTTGAGGTGGAGTTTTGGTTAAAACTGTGGTCGTTTGCTGATCTCCAGTTCTCCATACATCTGTTTGAGAATTGGGTGGGCTTCTAATCAAGAGTCTATCAGAGACTCTGAATATGAGTTTCTGTAGAGTTGGCTGTCTGCAAAAAGAGGAGTTAAGGTAACAAGAAAGCAATACCTCAAACAGTATATGTTTATATAAACAATTCCAGCTGAATTAGTCAACACAAAGCGCAACTGTAGCTGTAGATTTCATCATAGCATTGAGAGGTCCCATGGGAAAATACTGCACAGTCCAGATCTAATTCACAAAATGGCAGTATAATCTCAATATTATGCACCTATTGATCGGATAGCCTCTGTAGTAGTTACGCCAAGGTAATATCTCTATTTTTATTAAATACTTTCCATCCAGTCATTATAACTTATTTTATTACATTCTCATGGTCTTTCTTGGATAATATTCTTTATGTGCCATGTCCATTCAGGACATAGGCGATCATGGCCTTTCACATCTCCCTATCCCTGGTAGCTCTTAGCATGCTTTCTACTGTTACCCCACCTAATCCCTGCTCTGCCATCCACCTGGTCAGGCCCTTCAAATATGTTATCTACTGTTTTTTCCTGTCTCTCTTTCTCTCTATCTGACCTGTGAGTATTAGATTCTCCAAGCCTTCCTTCCTCATTACATGTCCCAAGAACTTCAGCTATCTTTTCTTGATACTCAGTATTAATTTACTTTTTGTTTCCATCCGTTCTAAAACCTCATCATTGCTCACATGCTCGATCCATGATATTTGCAGCATCCTTCTGTAGAACCACGTTTCAGTTGTTTCAAGTTTTTCCTTCATCTTTGATGATATTAGTTGTCCTTAAACAATGTATTCCTGACTTGTTCAGGATTTTTGTCTCGTAATTGCAACTCAACAGGACTTGGCAGTCATTAGAACACATACAGTTTAGTGAGTTCTAAATGACTTTATCTAAGTCTGAAGTATTTGGTATTTTTATGACCAGCAGTAAAACCTAAAAATAAGTTTTTCAAAGTGTCCACCCACTGACCAAAAAGAAGTAGAATTACAAATAAAACAAAACTTTTGAGAACAAGTGCCACTTGGCTGAGATTTAGAAAGTTTCACATACAGGTTTATATAAGCAGAGTCACAGAATGGGGAGAGAGAGAGTTAGTTCAAGGTCACTCATCAGAAAGTAATTTTAAATCACCTGTGAATGAGTTGTGTATTGTGAGGTAGAGATGGCCAGAGGTGTGATAGGAGAGGAACTCTCACTGGTTCAAAAGAATAGCTGATCTATTAGTCTGTCATAACAAAAATAGCAGAGGTTATCCAAAGTGAATCCCTGAAGAAACAATCAAATATATGTGAAGCAAAATTTGTTTCCTCATCTCTCACTATGGATTTCACCTTTAGTTCTCCTGTCAATATACACTCTACCTTTGCCAGTTTTTTGTGCGCACTTACACAGACTGGAATCGAGATGCTGCATGAGATGATTTGACCAATTCCTGAAAGACTGAGAGGGCATTCTAGGTTGTGTTTACACTTTCTTTTTTTCTTAAGCATTAAAATTGAACATTACTTTTGTGGGATTTCTATTCATTTTTGCACTGCCATTGAAATGTTTCATGTGTAAGACCATTTAGTTTTTTTGTGATTCATCCTATGGTTTTATAGTGGTAATAAAATGCTGCAGGCAGGATTAATGCTTATATTGTGGGTTTTTCATTTGGGCAATAGAAGGCTGACAAGGAGAATTCGATACTTAAATTGTGGGTGTGTGTAAGTAAGGAATGTCTTTGATTTATTTGCTCCTTAGGTCAGTAAGTAGTTTTTGAGGCAGGGAAGAAGGAAAGAGGTAAGGGAGGCGAGCATAGTAAGCCACTTGACTTTGTTCAAGGGAGATACTAATAATTCTCTTCTTGAGTCGGTCTGCCTGGCAATGCTTTCTGTATCCGCTTTTTATATCTTCTTTTTGGATCACAGCAGCTCATTTGGAATTTCACACTTGTATTTGGTTCTGGGCTTCCCATTGGCTGATAAATAAAATTCGCGTAGGTTCACAAACTGGAAATTTAATAATATTTAATTAATTTTTAGTTTTCAACTGGAACATCTGCATGGAGCCGGCGGTGCAGCGACGACTTTTGGTCATTTGCTTTTTGGTCATGAAAGCGCAAACATCTGGTTCATCGCTTTTGCTCAGTATCACCACAGTTTTAATATCAGCCAACTGTTTCAGTACATGGTAAACAATTTAAATATTCTCCAATTCATTTTTTGAAAGAAGGTATACTATAAATAGTTTAGGTGACAGGTGAAGAGGCTCATCCCTTGTTCCCTGTTTAGGATGTGGTTTCTGGCTTTCTCTTTTCCAATCTTTTCACTCTTACGTAGCCTCCTGTACATCAGTGGTGTTACCGCCTTGCTCGGTGTGATATGATTAAAAAAAAGAATCATTTCTCCTGATTTCACTCCTTTCCCAGTTTTTATTTATTTTATTGCTATGTTGTTATAGTATATATTCTCAACAACTTTTATATAATTTTCTTTACTAGCCTGCTCTTGCTGTAATAAAGACTAAGAGTGTTTTTTTTTACTCTGCTATTCACCTTGAGATTCTTGACAAAATCCAATGGAGAATCTGCAATGTGATTGATCTCGACTTGGTAGCTCAGCTGCTGTCACTTTCTCACCAGTGTAATGTGGCTTCCCTCTGTCTCTTCTGCAAATACTTTCACAGCTTCTGCTCTAACGTGCTTAGCTCACTGGTGCCCCCTCTGCATGAATTTACTCAAGCTACTAGACTAGCAACTAGGCCCCACCCTTTTACTGTGAAATCAATAAAATGTAACTGCAACTTCTACTCTTGTAGCTTTTCTCACACTTTCCACCTGTGGAATTCCTTTCCGTATACTGGCTTCTCTGAAAGTTACAATCTCCAAGAATTTAAATGTAAGGTCAAGTGTCATCTCTTATCCCTCTGACTCGCATCCTTTCCCTCATGTTCTTTTTTCCGTCCACTCTACTCTTATTAACTCTATTCACACCAGTATTTTCATCCTTCTCTTACCCACTCTCTGACACCCCCTATAACTTGTTCCTCTTTCTCTTCACTCTCCTCCTATGTAACCCCCTGCACACCAGTGGCAGCAAAACTGCCTTGCTTAGGGTGAAATGATTATAAACAAAATAAAACTACTCACTAACATATAGATTCTCTTTTTTTTAAACCATTTCCTCCGGTGCAAGGTGATAATGCTACTAAGATGCCAGAGAAAGAGAATGGAAAATAAAATAACATCATATAATAATTCTGCTTATTCCTTCCTGAGTTAGTTACTTAGTTCATATGTTCGTTATGCTACTTTCTCTCTATACAAGCTTTTCCTTCCCCTCTATCTTTTTAAATGCTACTCTCCTCAGCCTTTCTCTCACCTTTGCCAAATGGAAGGGTAGTAAAGAGTGAGAGAGTAGGAGGAGAAAGTCTATAACATTACCGTAGCAGCAGCAGCTTCCGCTGTGTGTATATGTGTGTACTGTATGATATAGTAAAAATAGGTTTGTTGTCATATCCTGCGACCTAATAACAAAATTTCTGGCCTCTTTTACACCCTTGGCCGTTACTTAGTTGGTCTTTTCTGTTTACAATGGACACAGGAGCCTTTAAAGTAACTTTATTTTTTAAAATTTTTGAATCCCTTCTAACATTTTCAAAATTTTGTCAGAAACATTTGTTTTGATTTGAGTTAGCAGCTAAAGAAACGTTATGACTGTTTTACAATGGAAATGTAATGATTACATCACCCACTTTTTTTGGTGACAAACATATTAATTTGGAAATTCTAGAAAAATCAAATATCTGTCGGATTTTAATGAAACTATCAGTACTCATTCACAAATGAATGAAATTATTTTTTAAATTATTATTTTTAAAAATCTTGATAAAAAATTTTTTTTTTTTACCTCTGTTACCCTAAATAAAAATCCTGATAAATTTTACACTGATTGCTAACTTTTGTTTTATTTGTTCAACACAGGACTCATTAGGGAATATAAATCATCGATTTTTTATTTTTTTATTTTAAGTTTGCAATCATTATCCAAAAATCTTCTCCAAAGAGTAAACTAAAAAATGCAATAAAACTGATATAATTTAATTTGATAAACGTTTAATTGCTGGAATAAATAATAATTATTAAGGACATTATACTCTGAAGAAAAAAAAATTTTCAATTAATAGTAAAATGATTTTTATTAAACTTTTCAATTTTAGATAGGCAATATAATCATCAATTCTTAACTAAAAAGTCTACTCACAATCAATTCTTTGAAGATTTTAAAAATATTTTTAAAATTTTAAAATTTTATTATTTTATTAATTTATTTTATCTATTAAGATGTTGCCACCATTTTAAAATTTTTCCAAAAAATCATAATTATCCTTCCATGGAAATTCCACGGGTTCCGCTAGGGAGTCATGAATACAGAAGATGTCAACATTGCTTTTAAATTTTTGAAGATAGTAGATAGCAGGGAAGAATGTTCCATGGCTGAGAAGAGTAAGTGAAGAAATTATTACAGTAAAACTTATGATTACATCTATTTCAACAGTAAACTGATGAGACCTAGTTGCCAATCTAGTTATAGACTTAAATTCATGTGGTCATGGTATCAAAGCTCAAAGCACTGGTTAATGGTAGGCTTACAAACGTGGAAGATCAGGCTTAGGCTTCCTACTGTTAACATGTAACCCAGTACAGCCTGCCATGTGGATGGGCAGTTGGTTGGCATATAAACCTGCTTCCCTACTAGCTTTTCTGCTGGGGAGGAGAGTGGTATGTCACTCCACAAGATGGCAAACAAGACCTGTGAAATGGCAGATGTGCTTCTTATAGAACCCAATGGCCAGCATGCATATGTGTGTGTGTGTGTGTGTGTGTGTATATATATATATATATATATATATATATCTACAGACAGATCTGTTTCGCTGTATCACAGCTCATCAGTACAGTTAGACTCCAACTGCTTTTTAACCCAGGATTGAAACCCGACTGAATTGGCGTCAGTCGGCGATTCTACCTCTGGGCTATGGGTGTTCGGTAAAAGAAGGCAAACTTTTTAGCGTGTATATTGTCATTATACCCACCCAATAGCCAGAGTGCTCTAATCCATTACTGAATGAGCGATGCGTACATGCCAGAGTAGCTACTGTTATTCAAAGTCTACCATTCTTCCAGAGTGCTCAATCAGGGTGTGAGAGCGTAATATACATATATATATATATATATAATATCAACATCATCAAACAGGCCCCAAAATCTACTTTACAATAAAAAAAACAACCCTAATTTCTACATCTCCATGAGGGTGTATGATTCTGCAGAGGTTGTAACTTGGTAAGGCTCTTTTCACTCTGGAATCTTTGGCACATCTTTGATTTATATAACACCAAACTTTACTGAGATGACAGATTGATAATCCTCCACAAAACTAATCCACAAAAAAAACGGATAAACTGAGAAAGGATCTAATAAAGTTTTTCAAAGACCAGGATCTGAGCATTACCACTATAACTAATGCTAAAGTCATTAATTTCTTAGATGTTACCTACAACCGGAGCAATGGTCTGTACAAACAGTACACTAAGGATGCAAATAACTTTACATACATCAGCAGGGAATCAAATCACACCCAGAGAATCACCAATTACCAACCTACACAAATCTATCCCATTTCGTTTAAGTACCAACTCTAGCAATGAAGACATTTTTGACAATTCTAAAATTAAATACATTAATGCTTTAGATAAAAGTAAACTCAACACTAGTTTAGAAAAATCCGTTAAAAACAAGGTAGGCAGAAATAAGCAGATATCACATAAACGTCACATTATTTGGTTTAACCCACCCTTCAGTTGTAATGTCCAAGCTAACATTGGTAAAGTCTTCCTTGACTTATTTCACAAACATTTCTACCATTCACCCACACTATAAAAACAATGTTAAAGTCAATTGTAGTTGTGTTAAAAACAAAGATGAATATATTTCACAGCATGATACTATAATATCAAATAAATATTTGGCTCACATAAACAACATCCGCCACCCAACTAATAGTAAAAATGACCCTTCTAAAAGTAATTGCAACTGCTGAAAAAATAAAAACTGACCACTGAATGACCAGTGTATGTCCAAAAGTATTGTTTATAGAGCTTGAATTCATTCGGATGATAATGATGTTAAATTTTACTTAGAAGCACTTCTAACAGGTGGAAGATAAGATTCAGCAACTACATGTTGTTTTTCAAATGTAAATAAAGCAAAAGTACTGTTTTATCTATATATTATTTGAAATTAAAAAACAAGAACCCAATTATTACTTGGAATACCGTAGCTAAATCTAAACCTTACAATGGAAAATGAAATAAATGTAATCTATGCTGTTCAGAAACACTTGTCATCTTAAACCATATCAATAATCCTAATTTGCTTAATAAAAAAAGTGATTTAATGGCTGCATGCCGTCATAGAAAAGAAGACTTAAATTCTTAAACCCGAATTGATATAGATTCCTCTTTTTGTTTGTTCCTTTCTTTCCCTCTTTCTTCATAACTTCCCCTTTTTTCTTTCTTTCTTTTCCCCACAATATTACTTTAAACAATTATGAATTAAATCCCTTTTATTTTTGCTCCCTACATTGTTAAATTTTTAATTTTAATTCTAAATTTTACTTTTTAATTCATAATTTTTATTTTCATCCTTATTTTATTTTATTCAAAATTTTAATTTTTTATCTACATGTAATATTGGATGTGTGTTGTGGTGCAGTGGATATTGGCTCGGCACGAGAAATCAGGGAGTCGAGTTTGAATTCCAGCTGAATTCATTGCATTCACTTATGCACAAATACCCTTGGGAAAGGTATTAATCCGTCTCTTCCTTCTAGTTATGGATTAAATAACAGGACAGATTGGGTTCTTTCGCCTTGGTCAGCAACCAGTCTACCACAGAAAGCAATGGCAACCTACTGCAGGATAATCTTCTGCCCAGTCAGTTGTCTCTTTCAAGACATGATCGCCCAAGCGTGTATCATGTATGGCACTTAACTGACTGTAATATTGGAATATTTAAATTTTTACATTTCATGATTTATGCCCCTTTGATTTCTTCTCCTTGCATTTTATTATTTTTCATATTTTTTATCTTAATTTTAAATTTAAGAGTTTGTTAAAAATTTTAATCTCAAAATATGTGGAAGTTTACTCAAAATGTATCAAATAGGCACCTGATGAAATGGAAACAATTAATTGCAAATAATGGTGGATATATAATTTAAAAACATTAATTGTACATTCTTTTTTTAAAAGATAATGAACAAAATAGAAATTATTTATTTCTTAGCCTAATAAATATGCTGAAAAAACTCACATATTAACATAAATACTTATATACATCAGAATGAATTGTTTGAACATTATTTTTTATCGATACTCATATTTAAGTAGATATTCGTTTTTTTTAATTAAACAGTATTATATATTTATATCTACTGGCCTGATTATTTACAATAAATTTTTATTTTGAAAATGTGTGTCATTCGACAGGGTTCGAACCTGTGACCCCTATCTACATAGGGCAATATATATAGGCTTGATTAAAACCTCATTTGGAGACCATTCGTGGTCAAGCAGTCTAAGATGTTGCCAGATCAAATGGTAGCTTTGCCTATGTAGATAGGGGTCGCAGGTTCGAATCCTGCCAAATGACACACATTTTCATCATAAAAATTTATCGTAAATAATCAGGCCAGTAGATATAAATATATAACACTGTTTAATTAAAAAAAAACACAAAAAAAGAAAAAAAAACATAATATCTACTTAAATACGAGTATTGATAAAAAATAATGTTCAAACAATTCATTTTAAATTGTCGATTGTTTATAACCAAGTTTTGTTAAAATTCGTTAATTTCCATAACATGCTTACATTTGTTGACATTACGATACATTTCAGAGTAGGTATGGTTGTTGCGATGAATCAAAAATTGTGTTATATAGGCTTGATTAAAACCTTGTTTAGACTGGAGGTCATTTGTGGTCAAGAGGTCTAAGACATTGCCAGATCAAATGGTAGCTTCCCCTATGTAGATAGGGGTTGCAGGTTCGAATCCTGCCAAATGACACACATTTTCGTAATAAAAATTTATCGTAAATAATCGGGCCAGTAGATATAAATATATAATACTGTTTAATAAAAAAAAAAAAGAAAGAAAAAACAGAATATCTACTTAAATATGAGAATTGATAAAAAATCATGTTCAAACAATTAATTTCAAATTGTCGATTGTTTATAACCAAGTTTTGTTAAAATTCGTTAATTTCTGTAACATGTTTACATACATCAGAATATAAATAAATACATGTGCATACTGACATGAAAACCTACTGACATTAATAGAAAATAATACACACTAATATGTATTCATAGATATAAAATGAGTTATGGATGATGTGTTCAAAGGACCTTTTAGTGACTCATGTGGTTAAATAAGCATACATATAAACAAGATATAAGTACTTGTCATGAATACATGGTTCTGAACATGGAATTAATATAAAGTAACCATCAAAAAATAAAAATAAACCCCAAAACATTTCTGTTCATTTTTTTCTATCTCGTGTTTCCATGTAGTTGGAGGTCGTCAGCTGAAATTAGAAGAGTAGAAACGTCACTCTTCATCAAACCTCTTTTTATTTTCATTCTGTCTTATAAGTCTAAATAAAATAAGATCGCTCAACCATAACCAAAGCAAATTGACTTGTATTTTCTATTTTCTACCACAAGACTGAGAAATCAATAACTAATGAAAGAGGCTTATACTCTGCAAACAAATGTCTGTTACATTCCGCTTATGACGGTCATTCATATTCAAACTTGTATGCGGTTTACAGTGTTGAAACACAAGTTTTTGCACGATCACTAAAGTTAAGCAATATGAAGCATGGTCAGTACTTTGATGAACTAGTGACCACTTGGAAATGCTAGGTACTGTAAGCTTGGATGTGCAGGTGGTGTAAGGGATAATGGCTTGAAATTGTTATTTGAAGAGTAGAATTCCAATTCCAATTCGGTTCATTACATTGACTTACATGCAAATACCTACAGGAAAGGTATGGATTCACTTCTTCTCTCTACAGCTATGGGTTAATTAGTAAGACTTATATGACTAAAGGATGTGTGTTGTGGAGCATTGGATATCAGTTCATAATGAGAATGCTGTCTAAACTCTATAACCTCTGCCTATCTGCTTCCTGTTTTCCTGCCTGTTGGAAGTCCTCCTGTGTAGTTCCTATATTTAAGAATTCTGGCGAACCCTCAGACCCCACCAGTTACCGTCCTATTAGTCTCCTTCTGATCTTCGGCAAAGTTTTCGAAGCCATTATCAACGCCGAGGTGATTCAGCATCTCACGGCCCACAGGCTTCTCTCTGACAAACAGTACGGGTTTTGCTTCACCAGGTCTACTGCTGATATGCTAACAACCATTACCGAGTACATATATTGGGCACTTGACAAGAATGGTGAAGCCCGAACCATTGCCTTGGATATCTCCAAAGTGTTCGACAGGGTCTGGTACACTGGCCTCTTAGGCAAACTGCAGCGCTACAGGATAACTGGACACCTGTTTGACCTCATCCAGTCATTCCTCTTTAACCACACATTGAAGGTAGTATTAAATGGGCATGCCTCCCAAAACTACCATACGAATGTGGGCATCCCTCAAGGTTCTATCCTAGGTCCTGCACTCTTTCTGATGTACATTAATGATCTCCCCGATGCCATTAGATCCCAAGTAGGCATGTACACCAATAACACAACAATCTACTCTTGCCTCAATCAAAAACCAGGTGTGAGCAACAAAGCGAACCTCGCTGCCGAGCTTGAAAAGGACCTCCAATCCGTAGTAGCCTGGGTAAGAAATGGCTAGTAAATTTCAATGCTTCTAAAACGAAGCTGTTATCAACTAACCACCATAGACAATCGCATCTACCTCCCATTAGCATGGGACAGGCTTGCCTCCCAGAGAGTAAAACACTACGCCTCCTTGGTCTTACACTTTCGGCGGAACTCAAATGGAATGACCATATTGAATCCATTGCCAAATCTGCCGCTATGAAAGTCGGCTCTCTGTGCAGGGCCTGGAAGTTTTTCCCACCTGAATCTATCCTGCACAAATACAAACCTACCATCCGCTCGTGTATTGAATACTGCTACTATATCTGGTCGGGTGCCCCTGCTGCTCTCCTTGGGCTTCTTGACAAAATACAAAGGAGGATCGGTAACGTGGTTGATACTGACTTGGCAGACCGGCTGCAGTCTCTCTCTCACTGGCGTGATGTGGCTTCCCTGTGCCTCTTCTACAAGTACTTTCATGGCTTCTGCTCCGATGAACTTAGATCTCTGGTGCCGCCTAAGCACGAATTTACACTAAATTTATAATTGATATATTGATTTATAATGATACCTTGGCCATCAGAAACAAAAGGAACTCGATACATAAAGTCACAATATTATTTGCAAATATATATATATATATATATATATATATAGTTAAATGCAGTTGTCAAGGTCAGTCTGTTAAAATGTTTTTTTGTAATTAAATTTTTTAATTACATGACCTTCAGATAGTTTTTTAAATTTCGATCTCTATATACAACTTACACTCCCAATCAAAAATTTAAGACCACTTAAAAATCTTTAAAAAGAAATTTTTTTTTTTACGGATAGATTTTAAATTCCTCCCACTTAAGGTTACCAATACTACAATCTAAAAGGTTATGGAAACAAAAAGCTACATTCCAAACATTTTATTTAGAAATTTACATTTTTATAAAATGAGGCGATTTACACATGATCAAAATTATAAGACCAGGGGTATAAATTGTTAGATCTATGGTAATTCCAATGTTTTTAGTTCAGTTAGAGATTAGCAATCACTGCGTAAAGGTGTTATCATGCCTAAAGCAAGCAAACTTACCGAAGTTGAGCATTCTCAAATTCTAGAATTCCATATGCAAGGTTTGTCACAGCGGGCGATCGCATCTAAGGTAAATTGCAGTAAAACTGTGATTTGCAACTTTCTAAAGAACAGTGAGAATTATGGAAAAACAAAATCCTCTGGTAAGCTCCAAAAAATTTCTCCTGCATTGAGTAGGAGAATAAGACAGGTTGTTATGAAAGATGGGGGACTTTCTTCTAGTCAAATTAAGGCAGTCACAGATGCTGATTGCAGTCCCGTAAACATCAGACGACACTTAAGACAAAAAGGCATGGTAAATAAAAAGTGTAAACAAATTCCTCAGCTGCTTCCACGTCACAAGATGGACCACTTAAAGTTTGGTCATGAATACCAAACATGGGACGTTCAGAAGTGGAAGAAAGTTCTGTTTTCTGGTGAGAAAAATTCAATCTAGATGGTCCTGATGGCTTCCAATGATATTGGCATAAGAAAAACATGCCTCCTGAAATTTTCTCCACATATCCTAGTGGTGGAGGGTCCCTAATGGTATGGGGTTCCTTTTCTTACAGAGGGACGATGGAGCTCCAGGTGGTGCAGGGTCGTCAGACAGCAGCTGGTTATGTTAGCATACTACAAAAAGCATCTTTGATGACGGAGGGCCATCGTTTGTGTGGGGATGGATGGTTATTCCAACAGGATAATTCTGCAATCCCCGCTGCAAGATGGACCTTGACCTTTTTACAAGAAAATGGGGTCCATCTCTTGGGACATCCTGCATGCTCACTGGACTTGAACCCAATTGAAAATGTTTGGGGATGGATGACAAGAGATGTTTATCAAAATGGCAAACAATATTCAACAAAAAATGAACTTCATGAAGCCATCTTCAGAAGCTGGAGCAACATCCCCCACACCTTAATGGAAACGCTTATTTCTAGCATGCCCGACAGAATTTTTGAAGTCATCAAAAGCAGTGGAGGTAGAACTCATTATTAAATTTGGTTGTTGAATGTTTTCATATACTTTTCATACACTTTTTGTACAATTTCGTAGAATTTTTGTCTCTGGTCTTATAATTTTGATCATGTGTAAATCGCCTCATTTTGTACAAATGTAAATTTCTAAATAAAAAGTTTGGAATGTAGCTTTTTGTTTCCATAACCTTTTAGATTGTAGTATTGGTAAGGAGGAGTTTAAAATCTATCTGTAAAAAAAAATTCTTTTTAAAGATTTTTAAGTGGTCTTTTTTAAGTCTTTTTAAATTTTTGATCGGGAGTGTATTTGAAAATTGGAAAAACACATTAAAAATTAGATAGTTCTTGTCAGTTGTATTTAATCCAACTTGTTTTGCTATATATATATATATATATATATGATTTTCTAAGTGTAGTTTAGATGTGACACAACACTGAAAATGTGTAGCACCCAGTGAGGATTGAACTTGCTACTCATTTTTAGCAAATCTAAAGACAAGCTTGTTGACCATTATACCACTTTCAAGGGTCTAATGATATATAGATGTGTTGATTTGCTCAATAATTCAGTCATGCATGTTTCATTAAAGATGATGGCCGAGGAATATCTTGGAAGTTTCTTATTTAATTTCTTTTGTATCCTTAGAAGTTTTCTTTGGCTGCTGAGTATGTGGGGAAAATTGGACATATTATTGGTTGTCTTTACTAATAATTTAACCTTTTCAAGATGGTTGTTAGGGAAAATTTTCTGTGGTAACAAAGATTTTAAAATCAGAAAATTATTCTTCCACTTGAAAAGGGACTTGAGTACTTGTTGAAAGTACGCAGGAGAATCAGTGCCATGGACAATTTAGTATATATATATATATATATATATATTCAGGTGCAGTGTCTCTTCAGGACATAGGCAATCATTGACTCCCACTTGGCTTTGTCTTTTGTTGCTCTCAAAATTCTTTCTCTTGTTATCTCTCCCAAACCCCGCTCTTCCATCCATTTTCTCTGGCCTATCAAGTAGGTCTCATGCTTTTTTTTTTCCTGTCTCTCTTTTCCTCTATTCATCATGTGAGTATTAAATTCTCCAGGCCCTTTTTCCTCAGAAACCTCATCTGTCTCTTCCTTAAATTAAGTATGAGTTTTCTACTTGTCTCCACCCTCTCCAACATCTCATCGTTAGTCACATGCTCAGTCCATGGTATCATCAGAATCCTTCTGTAAAACCATATTTCTGCTGCCTCAAGCCTCTCTTTCATCCTTAAGGAGATCACCCAACATTCACTGCCATACAGGAGGACAGCTATCACATAGCAATCCAATACTCTCTTCTTTGTTTCCAATGAGATTTTCCAGTCTTTCAGTACACTGGTTAGTTTTTGAAATGCATTCTTGACCATGCCAATACGTCTTTGAATCTCAACTGCACTTTCCATTGTCTGTCAGCATGCTTCTCAAGTATTTAAATTTCTTTTTCTTGTTTGATTTTAGCTATGCACAGTCTTAAAAGAAAATTTCTAAGGATAAGAAAAATTTCACAAGGTATTCCTTGTCTGACGTTTCAACACACACATGATATAATAAAATTCTACACATGCATATACACATATGTACAAGTGTATGTATGTATACAAACAGACACACACAAGAAGGAAAATCAGCCTAACACCAATGAAAAGCACACAAATTATTTTAAAATTAGTATAAAAATGAGTAAACAGGCAGACAATTGAGATCTTTTGATGAGTGGATCAGACAATTAAAATATAGGTAGTCGATGAATATGACATCAATCTATTAAGTGATAAATCTTATATCTGTATTAATCATATATATATATATATGTAGTCATCAGCAGACAGATCTGTTTTGCTGTATCACCGCTCATCAGTACAGTTAGACTCTGATTGCTTTTTAATCCAGGATTGAAACCAGATCGAATTGGCGTCAGTTGGTGATTTTACCTCTGAGCTATGGGCGCTCGGTAGGAGGAGGCATACTTTTTAGCGTGTATATTATCATTATACATGCCCAATAGCTGAGAGTGTTCGAATTCATTGCTGAATGAATGATGCATAGATGTTAGAGTAGCTTATTCAAAGTCTACCATTCTTCCAGAGTGAGAGCGTAGTCATCCGCAGACACATCTGTTTCACTGTATCACAGCTCATCAGTACAGTCAGACAGCTGATTGCTTTTTACCCAAGATTGAAATCTGACTGAATTGGCGACAGTTGGCGATTCTACCTCTGAGCTATGGGCACTCGGTAGAAAGAGGCAGACTTTTTAGCATGTATATTATCATTATGATGCTAGAGTAGCCACTGTTTTTCAAAGTCTACCATTCTTCTAGAGTGCTCAATCAGGGTGTGAGAGCGTAAATAGTCATCCGCAACACACACACACACACTTTGTGTGACTCAGTTTCATGTGGACATCTATGTGTTCTTATGCTGCTGCGTAACACTCTATCCTTTATAAAATTTTGTTCCAGAAAGGCAGTAACATATGAGTAACATTTTGATTATATTTTATTTTGATTCGCTTTGTACATTTTTTATATTTTATATTAATCACTACTTTTTACAGAATCCTTGTTTGTTTTATATATATATATATATATATATATATATATATATATATATATATATATATATATTAATGCAGGTTTCTTTGAATAATATAGACAAGTTTTGTCTATTTTGTTTAGGATTCGTTTGTACCGTCTGATCGTGTGTCTAGATTTTCTTCTGCTATTTCAATTTGCCTTTTCACGAGGCTCCATTTATATTTCAAGGTGGTGATGGTGTGTTGAAATAGCGAAAGAAAATCTAGACACACTATCAGACGGTACGAACGAATCCTAAACAAAATTAATAGACAAAACTTGTCTATATTATTCAATGAAACCTGCATTAATGAAAGAATGCTACCAAAATACACACAATATATATATATATATATATATATATATATATATATATATATATATTGTAACTAAGTTGTTGAACTCGTAGGTTTATTTACCTTTTTGTTCATGCATTTACTTTTATAAAGAGTGCTCGATACAAATGTAGAGCGTTATACTGTAATGGTTGTTACAATGTTTTTAAATTCATAGTATCACTCCACAAAAAATTTCTCATGTTTCGAAGCCAGCCCATTATGTTTTGGCTTCATCCTCAGGTGATATTTTTAGAAATCTAAAAAAATTCTAAAAAAATCACCTGAGGATGAAGCCAAAACATAATGGGCTGGCTTCGAAACATGAGAAATTTTTTGTGGAGTGATACTATGAATTTAAAAAACATTGTAACAACCATTACAGTATATATATATATATATATATATATATATATATATAAAATTTTTAATTTCATAACCTTGATAAAGACATGCATTTTGATGTCATAGTTTTTTTGCATAACCAGAACTATAAATGCACCCTTTGCAAACAACAAACATTTATGCATTCTCCTGCATAAATAACAATTATGTCAGCACACACATATCCAAGCTTTTTAGTTTCCTGGTCACATAAACCATTTTTCTAATCATGATTCTCTGCAAGTTTTCCCTCTAACCACCGATTGGTTTGCATGAGCAAGTGCAGAATGAACGTGTAGATATATATTGATTTTTTTTTTTTTTTTTTTTTAAGTATAAATGCTGGATGAGAAAGATGAACTCATCATAAATTCCATTCTAGCCAGATTTGCTTGAAGAGGCTGGATTAAACCTGAGCTTTTGTTACTTTGCTGCCTCATCTCTAGCAGCTATCATTATTTGATTACAGGTGATAAGCACACTTTCTCTCCAGCCAAGGATTTGCCATTATTTTCTTTCAAATGATTGCCTATATGATTTCTTGATATATTTTTTTTGTTTTTAAATTTTAAATTTTGACCAATAATGGAGTTGCTTAACTTACCTTCAAGAATTAGTATTTGAGTTTTTTAACTAGCTGGTGAACTTTTTTATGCTTAAATCAAATAAACCAAAGAAACAAAAACTATTTAAATGTAATTAAACTTATAGAATTGGAATAATTCTTGCATATAATATAAAATGTCTGATTAACATTTTTTATTTAATTTTCCTTTTATTTTTTTTACTTGTTTAAGCCACACTAACACATGTAGAATAATTGTTTAAAATTTAAATGTGTTACTTAAAAAGAAAAATGTATTTTCTCTTCAGTTTTCAGACTGTAAATAATTCATTTAAAACCAAACATTGCTTTTTCACATTTGTTCATACACACACACATATATATATATATGTGTGTGTGTGTGTGAGGGAGAGTGCTGAAATGTTCTAACTTTAATCCACTTCCCTAAATTTGATCAAAAGAATTTTAAGAGGGATCCATTTTTAGAGAACTCTTTAGCACCCTCCTTTTATATATATATATGTGTGTGTGTGTCTCATTATTATAGAGGACATTTATTTTAAATAGATCTTTTTAATCATTTTCCCCTCAAGCAAGGTGATAATGTCACTAAGATATGAGGGTCTACTGGGAATAAAAAGGGAGGAAAAGACTTTAGGAGGAACCACAAACCCTATTCTAAACAGGGCTGGAGGTATGGATCCAAATAAGTGTTCAATATAATACTTTTTGAAGCAATAAAAATGTCAGATAAGAAATACACACACACACACACACACAAACACACACGGTAGTGCTTACTGAGTGCTGGTGGTAATAAAACAATGCTCAATGTAAAATAACAAAGTGAAAATTTATAATCATAATACATATCTATTTCTCACTGTTTGATACAATTTTGAGTTTCATGTGCATCATAATTGTTGGGCACAAATTGAAAACTTATGTAGTGTGTGCACATGTGCAATCTGTCTTCTTAAAATAAACACTATATTTAATGTTTGTTTAGATGATCACCATTTTTCAGGTAGCGAAATTGATATCTCACAACCCGAGGAATCTAGTCTTATGAAAGAAAATTTACTTCAAAGCAAGGATTGAATCTGCTTTTTTTTTATTTTGGGAAATGTGCATTGTAGTGCAGTGTATATTGACTCAGAACAACAAATCGGGGTGCTGAGTTTGAATTCCAGTTACATATTTTGCATTCACTTACTTTTTTTTAATCATATCACCCTGAGCAAGGCAGTAACCACTGATGCGCAGGGAGCTATGTAAGAGAGAAAAGATTGGAAAAAAGAAAGCCAGAAACCACATCCTAATCAGGGAACAAGGGATGATCTTCTTTACCTGTTCAATAGACATGGGTGGAGTGTGAACCGGGTGCACAAATACCATTGGAAAAGGTATTAATCTATCTCTTCCCTCCAGTTATGGGTTAAATAATAGGACAGATTGGGTTCTATATCCTTGGTTAGCAACCAGTCTACCGCAGAAAGCAATGGCAACCTACTGCGGGATAATCTTCTACCCAGTCAGTCATGTCTCTTTCGAGACATGATTACCCAAAACGTTTATCATGTATAGCACTTAACTGACTGACCTTTAGCCTAAATGTAAATTTCAATGCTTAAAAAAACATGGATGTCTACTCAAACCAGTGTGCCCATTAGATATATTGTTTATAGTAATAAGAAATAACTGTCATATCCAGGGTAGTCCAAAAGTAGGTGGACAGTAAATGACATTTAGTTAGAGATTACATTCACAATTATATTTACTAATACAATTATTGCACTGACAATTAAACTTTATTGTGTACAATAATAACAAAGCACTTAAATTTTATCAGTGCAGCTGTTCTAACTGTTGTCCATCTCTGTTTACACAGCTTTGAAGTCTACCCCTCATGCATCAACAAAAATGTTTGTACAAGTTTCTTTGTGTATTAATTTCTTGAAATATATCTTGTATGTAATTTTTCAAATCACCAATATTTTTCAGTTTTTGACACCATTGTAGTCATATAACCAATACACAAACCTGTTCCACCTACTGGCTGCCTACTTCTGAACCACCTGTGTATCATATATGTATATATATATATATATGTATATTTGTGTGTGTATATGTGTATATATATGTGTGTGTATATATATATATGTGTGTGTACATGTATGTATGTGTGTGTATATATATGTGTGTATATATGTATGTATATATATATATGTGTGTGTGTGTATATGTATGTGTGTGTATTTATATGTGTATATATGTGTGTGTGTATATATATGTGTGTGTGTGAGTGTATATATGTATGTATATATGTGTGTGTGTGAGTGTATATATGTATGTATATATATGTGTGTGTGAGTGTATGTATGTATATATATGTGTGTGTGTGAGTGTATATATGTATGTATATATATATGTGTGTGTGTGAGTGTATATATGTGTATATATATGTGTGTGCGTGAGTGTATGTATATATATATATATATATATGTGTGTGCGTGAGTGTATATATGTATATATATATGTGTGTGTGTGTGAGTGTATATATGTATATATATATATATGTGTGTGTGTGTGAGTGTATATATGTATATATGTGTGTGTGTGTGAGTGTATATATATATATGTGTGTGTGTATATATATATGCATGTATGTGTATGTATATGTTTGTGTATGTATATGTGTATATATATGTGTGTATAGATATGTGTGTATATATATATGTGTATGTGTGAGTGTATATATGTATGTATATATGTGTATGTGTGAGTGTATATATGTATGTATATATGTGTGTATGTGTGAGTGTATATATGTATGTATATATATGTGTATGTGAGTGTATATATGTATGTATATATATGTGTATGTGTGAGTGTATATATGTATGTATATATATGTGTATGTGTATGTATATATGTATGTATATATATGTATGTGTGAGTGTATATATGTATGTATATATATGTGTATGTGTGAGTGTATATATGTATGTATATGTATGTGTGAGTGTATATATGTATGTATATATATGTGTGTATGTGAGTGTATATATGTATGTATATATATGTGTATGTGTGTGAGTGTATATATGTATGTATATATATGTGTATGTGTGAGTGTATATATGTATGTATATATATGTGTATGTGTGAGTGTATATATGTATGTATATGTATATGTGTATGTGTGAGTGTATATATGTATGTATATATATGTGTGAGTGTATATATGTATGTATATATATGTGTATGTGTGAGTGTATATATGTATGTATATATATGTGTATGTGTGTGAGTGTATATATGTATGTATATATATGTGTGTGTGAGTGTATATATGTATGTATATATATGTGTATGTGTGAGTGTATATATGTATGTATATGTGTATGTGTGAGTGTATGTATATATATGTATGTGAGTGTATATATGTATGTATATATATATGTATGTGTGAGTGTATATGTGTATGTGTGAGTGTATGTATGTATATGTGTATGTGAGTGTATATATGTATGTATATGTGTGTGTGTGAGTGTATATATGTATGTATGTGTGAGTGTATATATGTATGTGTATGTGTGAGTGTATATATGTATGTGTATGTGTGAGTGTATATATGTATGTATATATGTATGTGTGAGTGTATGTATATGTATATATATATATGTATGTGTGAGTGTATATATGTATGTATATATATATATATGTGTATGTGTGAGTGTATACATATGTATATATATATATGTGTATGTATGAGTGTATATATATGTATGTGTGAGTGTATATATATATATATATATGTGTGTGTGTATATATATATATGTATGTACGTATATATGTGTGTATGTATATGTGTATATATGTGTGTGTGTGTGTATATGTATATATATGTGTATGTATGTATATGTGTATATATATATGTGTATATATGTGTATGTATATATATATATATGTGTATATATATGTGTGTGTGAGTGTATATATGTATGTGTATATGTGTGTGAGTGTATATATGTATGTGTATATATGTGTCTGTGTGAGTGTATATATGTATGTGTATGTATGTATATATGTGGGTGTGTATATATGTGTGTATGTATGTATATATGTGGGTGTGTATATATGTGTGTATGTATATGTGTATATAGCTCTGTGTGTATGTATGTGTATATGTGTGTATATATGTGTATATATATATGTGTGTGTGTATATATATATAGATATGTGTGTATATGTATGTGTATATATATGTGTGAGTGTGTATATATGTATATGTGTGTGTATGTGTATATATATATATATATCTATATATGTATGTAGGAATGTATGTATGCATTCAAGTAGAGATAAGCACTCTATCATTTTCTGCCTGTATATTTAACTCTAATGTAGATATTAAAACTCAATGTGAATTCTTTTTAACTGCCCTGCCTGACAGTCCATAGAGTTGCAGTAGCATTACACATGTGGCAAATCAATAATCAATAGATTTTTCAAGTTTACAGTCTAAAAGAAGTGGAGAGAAGCTAAGGATTATTGGACGTTCAAGTACGATCGTCTGATACACATGGTTACGGAGCCAAATCAAATAGCTGTTTGATTAGATTATCTGATGTTATGGGCCATGAGAGATTAAAATACAATAAAAACTAAACAAAATATTGTTCTGACCCACTTATTATACAGCTACCATGTCTTAAAGTAACAAATATTGATTAGAATAAAAATTCATAGTGAATATTAAAAATGATTTCCTCATATTTTCACTGGATCGATAAGCACATCTGCATATTAACATATAGTTAAAATCATGAATTAATTAAAATACTATAGATGTTAATTGTTTAGCTTAACTTCTGTTTGAATAACTGGGATGAGTTGTTATCATTATTTGCATTCAGACTATTATCCTCATCTTTCTTGTTATCACAACATTGCAGCTGTTGTACTCTCTGTTCTTAATCAGGTGTATATCAATCTGAGTAACCTACAGGGAATTCTGAACTGAACCCTTTATTTAATCTATGGAAGTAGTCTGTTGTTATCCCCATATCTACTTTAGCTGGTAGGGACAATAGAATACATTAGGGGTTCTCTCTAAATGGGGCCCATTAATTTGCAATGAGTGGCAATCTGTGATGCCTGAGGATGAGATCCCAGTGGCTGAGCAGTTGATGATCCTGGGTATTGAAAAATCATTGGCTGCAACAGTCTGCCTTGGCTCTTACTGGGGCTAGATGGGTGGTCAGAGAAGCTTGATCTGATCCATTGGCTAGTCATGTCAAGCCCTAATACTTACATAGACCAAAAACAGTCAACTACACTTCCAATCCGAAGTCATATATTCCATGACATGACCTAACAAATCAACAAACATCTCAGTCAGTCAGTTAAGTGCCATACATGAAGCACACTTGGGCGATCATGTCTCGAAAGAAACATGACTGACTGGGCAGAAGATTATCCTGCAGTAGGTTGCCTTTGCTTTCTGTGGTAGATTGGTTGCCAGCCAAGGCTATAGAACCCAATCTGTCCTGTTATTTAACCCATAACTGGAAGGAAGAGACGGACTAATACCTTTCCCAAGGGTATTTGCGCGTAAGTGAATGCAATGAATTCAACTGGAATTTGAACTCGGCTCTCATCTACTCAAACTTATAAGTAAAAAAACAAGTATTAAGCAGTGGTAAGTGTCAATCAGTTAATGAATCAAAATTTCAACATCACCATTACACTATGATGTTTCACCTAATCAGCTGGAGAAATGGAAGATCTAATTGATGTTTGCAGTACCTCCTTAATATGAAGAATACTCAAAGAACTAAAACCTACAAAAAAATCTGACTCAAACTCCATATCAACAAAAATTAATCCAATGTCTCCCTGTTGTATCCTTGAGAAAGCTATAATACCGATTGTGCACCCAAATGGTAAACTACCAAATACAGGCATCGTATTTGGTGTATGAGAGATTATGCTGCATGAGAGTGTCACTGAGAGATTAGTCTACTGTAATATGCACTATCATATATATTCTTTGCTAATCAGTAGCTATGACTCTCATATAACAGATGGATTCAGCCATCCTACTGTACCAGAAGAGTAGCAAGATATTCCACAACACTTGCAAAGAACTAAATCCAACTAACTTAGAAAATGAATCATTAAAACCAAATAAAACAAAAATACTAGGAATCCCAATACAAATTTGAGACAGTGGAATGAGAGAAAATTGAAAACACCCCAAATTCTAAATTTCAACCAAGTAAAGGCATCAAAAAGAGAAAATAAAAGACAGAAAAATCTGAAAGAAACAAAACCTTAAACCAGACTTGACCAGCAGAAAACTCAAAATCAAAAATGTAAGCCAAGAAGTAGATTAAATAGTATAGAACATGTGGACATTGATAATTATGGATACAAATAGGGGATGATCTTTTATCTATGAAGGAGAAACAGAATAAACATGGACTGTAGAGCAACCCTTTTACGATGCAACTGTAGGTTAATTAGAGCAAATTTTTAAAAAATCAAATGGCTGATGGTCAACTACAATCCAAAGATAGTTTACTTACAAGAAACGATGCAAAAATTATCGGAACTTGTACATTTAAAGAATTTACAAGCAATAATAAACCTTCAGGACAACCATAGATTATAGACTAATTGGTGGTACCTCAATATTGGTCAAAGGTACACCAGATATTACAGTGGAATGCAAATTTACGACCTATCACTATTAAAACCACTCTTCATCAAACATTAACCATATACTCACTATATATCCCTCTGAGATACAAATTAGCAAAGAACAAAGTGAATAGACTAAATGACCACTTACTTCCTTGGGGACTTTAATGGTCATAGCAAACTTTGGGGTTGCAAAAACTCCCACCCAATTTGCCATATCACTGAACCCCTAATACAAACATATTTACCTTTTGTTGAATGACAAATCCTACACTTACCTTGATCCAGCTTATGAATCTGTCAGCCATAGATCTGTCTATTTGCTCCCCCACCCCAAACCTTCATGTATTTTTCAATGGAGAGTCCATGATGATCAATGTGGTTTGATTATTCTTCTATTTTCATTGACTCCAGCAAACCCATACCAGAAGGAAGAATCCCTTAATGATAATTCCATAAGGCAAACTGGCAGCCATTCATAGACCTTTGTCAATTTTTAATTACCAATAAAATACTCGAAAAAACTATCAACAAGTCCATGCAAAGACACAATGTGTTTAAAAGCAGTAAAAGAGAATCTTGGAAAAAAATATGTACCAAACTTGACACTCATACACTATTGTGGATCTTAATCACTAATTTGTTGTGGCAAATCTTAACGCAAATCTTTGTTGCCAATTTATTGTGAAGTTGTTATGGTGAAACTTCACTGCAAAGTTGTAGTGACCAGTTTGGTTGGAAGTAAGACACAAAACACAGGAGGTAGGTTCAAAACAGTGTATTAGTATAACAAGAACAACATATACAAAAAGTAAGTATTAGTAATAAGTAACTAGAAATAAATAAGTCCGAATGGTACAGTTACACTGCTTATTGCCTGACTAGTAGCTGGCTTTGACTGTGTACTAGCTCTCCTTGACTGCTGTACTTAACTGCCTCTTGCAGGTAAATATATAGTAAGAGGAAGAGTCCATTCCTTGTAAGAGGGCACCATAATATACACCAATAAAGAAAGTGTGAGATATGGCAAGATAAATAAATAGAAAACCAATAAATACTAATAAGCATTTGAATAAATTAAAATGAAGAAAAAAGCTCATATACTTCATATAAATGTAAATGTACTAATATGGAAAAGAGAAGATTATGCATATAATTTGGAATGAATTTTTTGAGTCGGATAATCTTGGAAAATGTGAAGAATGGTATTCTGACATATGGTATAAAGGGTGAACTGGGCAACAAAAAGGTTGAAAACAATTGCACTCGATTATACAAGAGCTCAGTAACCTAGTGGATTAAAGCATTAATCATGAATTTGGTGACATAGTGAGTTCAATCCGTTAATTCAAGCCAGGCAGTGTATACATGACCATCAGTGGAAATGGGTAAGCAATAACTGAGCAGTACTAAAAATAAGTAGACATGATGTCCCTAGGCATGAACAGTGGAAGTAGAACAGTATATCTTTATAGATTAAATAAAGAGTTTAGTTTAGAATTCCCTGTAGGTTACCTAGATTGATATACTTGATTGATGAAAACAGGAAGGCACAATTGCTGTAATATTGTGATAACTGTAACAAAGGTGGGGTTGTTAGACTTTTCATCTGTTAAGAAATTGTCCAGCATTCACTACTGTTGAAGGATTGATATCATTAAGGACTGGTTTCTTTGTTTCTGACAAAATTTTTTATGTTTTTTAACACTTTTGGTAACTTTTGAATGCTATCTTTTGCACAGAACCATGAATCTTAAGCACTCTAGTCTTTTACTCTATCATTGGGTTCTGCTTGTAAATGCCAGCCTTTTAAACATTTAGGTGTAAGTTGAGAACGTCAGTTATGAAAGGGTTGCAAACAAATTATATACTCAAGACTATCATCATAATACAGGGGTTGGTAGGAAGTAAAAATTGTTATAGCTGGAATCAGTATTCCCAAGAAGCCCATAATTTAGGGAGTGCCTTGAAATCCTAAGAGAAGACGTTGAGGTTACTGAACTTAAGATAAAAATTCCCAATGGACTCACTGGGTTTTTCATGATACACTAGCAAGAAAGACATTTTACCCTACACTTAGCATTCAACCATTTCAAGTGAAATTTGAAACCAGACAGAAGGCAACATTTACCTGTTATGAAGAGCTACATTACTAGTTTTATTTTCTAAAATTTGAAGACGAAAATGTATAGAATATAAACAAGAAGGGTTTTGCAGTGCAAAACAAGTACCAATCGCTATTACTTTGATGATGCTCATATCAGTCAGTTAAGTGCCATACGTGATACACGCTTCGGGCGATCATGTCTCAAAAGAGACATGACTGACTGGGCAGAAGATTATCCCGCAGTAGGTTGCCATTGCTTTCTGTGGTAGACTGGTTGCCAGCCAAGGCTATAGAACCCAATCTGTCCTGTTATTTAACCCATAACTGGAAGGAAGGGCCAGATTAATACCTTTCCTAAGGGTATTTGTGCGTAAGTGAATGCAATGAATTCAACTGGAATTCAAACTGGCTCCCCGATTTCTCATTCCGAGTCGGATGTTCATATATGATGATAAAAATTTATTATATAACAATTTATCTTGTTATATACAGAAGTACTTTCAGCCACAATTTCACTCTGAAAAACGTACTTACTGAGGAGAAAATAACTTACTTAGATAAAATGTTTTTGAAAATGGAATTATTTACTCTTGCCAAAACTGGGGAAAAAAAAAAAAACTGTAAATTTTAATGTCACCAAAATGAAGCCGCTAATTTTTAATCATTATAGAGAACAATTTTTGCCTTCCATCAACATGGTTGATGCTATTTTGGTACATTTTCTTGAACTTATTTTCCACTGACATGAACTGGAAAATTTATATTGAATCAGTTGCTAAGGTCTGCTGCTAGGAGAGTTGATTCAGTGTAGTATTAGACTGTTTTTCTCATCAGAATCCATCTTTTTATTTTATATCACTTGTAGTGTATTAATAGCATTTGGGTTTGATTTCAAGAGAATAAAAAGCAGCATGAAATTAATTTTTAGGACAGAAACTAAGATGCCTACAAATTCATCCTGAGAACCAATATCCTGTATACCCCAGAATTCTTTCTGTGACTGTTTCCTTCACAAGAATATAATTAGTGTGTGTAAAAGTTTCCAGCATACTCTTTTTGAAAAGTAAAGGTTGAATATATATTTGAACACGTCTATTGAACAGGTGAAGAAGCTGATCCCTTGTTCCCTGTTTAGTATGTGGTTTCCGGCTCTCTCTTTTCCATTCTTTTCATTCTTACATAGACCCCTGTGCTTCAGTGGCGTTACTGCCTTGCTCAGGGTGATATGATTAAAAAAAAAAAAAACTGTTTTTACTGTAACTTATTTGCACATCTAATAATTGTCTCATGCCCATAAGATGAATGAATACTGAAACCTAATGTTTTAGCCTTAATCTGGACATGGTGTGTTGTTTTTTGTTTTTTTTTTCTTTTTATATAACTATACTGTTAAATACCTAGGAAGTGTTCTAACAGGAGATGGAAAGTGCGACACAGAGATCCGAAGGCGAATTGGCATAGCAAAGGGCACGTTCCAGAAGCTGAGCAAAGTACTAACACACAGGAAAATTTCACTAGAAACAAAGAAAAGTGTGCTGGATTGCTATGTGATGTCAATTGTTCAATACGGCAGTGAATGCTGGACAATATCATTGAAAATGAGGACAAAACTTGAAGCAGCAGAAATGTGGTTCTACAGAAGGATGCTGCAGATATCGTGGTCTGAGCATGCAAGCAACGATGAGGTGTTGGAAAGAATTGCAACAAAAAGGAAATTAATACTGAGCATTAATACTGAAGTTCCTGGGACATGCAATAAGGAAGGAGAGCTTGGAAAACCTGATAATGACTGGCCAGATAGAAGGAAAAAGACAGAGGAAGGCAGCGGATAACATTTGAAGGGCCTGATTAGGTGGTTGACAAAACGGGTGTTGCGAGGTGTAGCAGGAGCAAACATACTAAGAGCCACAAGGGATAGGGAGATGCGGAGAGCCATGATCGCCTACGTCCTGAAGGGACAGGGTACATAGAAGTAGATACTGATTAGCTATGATTTACTATGGAACAGGCAGAAAATAGAAATTATAGTCAATTAAAAACTAACGTTTAATAAGAGTTGATTTCTCATTTTTTTTTTTTTTTCAGATTCTAAATGCACGCGGATGTGCATTGTGGTGCAGTGGATATCAGCTCGAAACGAAAAATCAGAGAGCCGAGTTCGAATTCCAGTTGAATTCATTGCATTCACTTACGCACAAATACCCTTGGGAAAGGTATTAGTCTGTCTCTTCCTTCCAGTTATGGGTTAAATAACATGATAGATTGGGTTCTATAGCTTTGGCTGGCAACCAGTCTACCACAGAAAGCAATGGCAACCTATTGCGGGATAATCTTCTGCCCAGTCAGTCATGTCTTTTTCGAGACATGATCACCCAAGCGTGTTTCATGTATGGCACTTAACTGACTGAAACAATGCACAGTATTAGGTATAATAAAAAGAAAAATACCTTAAATTTCAACAGGGACGTAAGGAAATCAATGGAAAGCCAAGCAGTTGATAAGATGACAGTGATAAATTGATTGATCTATATCAGCAGATGAAAATAGAGATGAACAGAGAAGGATAGATTATTAGCAAGGAGATATTGATTATTATTCAGATATGAGTATGCAAGGATAATCAGAAAATTGATATTGATTGGCAGATCGAAGAACAAGCAGTTAGATTTTAGAAAATTGATTACTAGATAAATATGAACAAGCAAGAATAGTTAGATATTGACAGACAGATATTCATTGTTAGATATAGGAAAAGGCAGACATAGATAGGTCTTAGAAAATTGATTGTTTGACAATCAGGAACAGATATGAACGGACTGATATTGATTGGTAGATAGATGAACAAGCAGACATAGATCTTACAAAATTGATTGTTAGATAAATATGACCAAAAAGATTATCACAGATCTGAATAGGGGTGATCTGGCCTTTATTGATATCAATAGATACATAAAAGAAGCCTGATCTTGATAAAAAAGCAGATAGTTTTATTTTTGCAATGATATTCATTCAGTAAAAGGCTCAAGAACCACTCTATGTAGTGTTTTAGAGTAAGAGGCACAGTTTATGGGTATATGTGGGGAAGATAGTGGTTAACCTCAGACTTCAACTGATTAAAATTGTAGTGATTGGGGAAGCATCCTTTTGGGAGCTGATTACTCGAAACAGCAATTTGTAAGAAGCTGCTGCTTAAGTGGAACTTAGGTCTCACAAAATGGAATGTGAAGGGAATGAGGTTAACTGAATAATAAAAATGACTTGTAAAAAGTGATTTTGTGCAAGGATTTCTTGGAAGAAGAAAGAAATTAATTTTTTTTTTCACACTTTCATGATGGTTAATTCCTATAATAAAATCTGGGATTCTCTCAAAACAAATATCATGGGTGGCATATTGGCCTGCAAATGGATAGTGAATAACAAAAGATAAACAAAATGAAGACGTTCATTAAAAATATAATGCCAAGTTTATTTTTTTGTCAGAGAAAATACATTGACAAAAATAAGGTTACAGTGCACTCTGCAAAAATACCTCTGCATGTTCATGTAGACTGGGGAGAAGATTGTGGTCCTGAAAAGGAAAGTTTTGTAGTCGTTAAAAAGTGTTGTCCTGAAAAGGACAGTTTATTGCATATCATTGCTGCTGGAGGTGACTGGCTGGCTGCAGCTGGAGGCCTGCTGGAAGTAACTGGCTGGCGATAAGGTGAAACTGCTGCTGCTGCTGATGATGATGGGTGGCTGGAAGTGCTGCTGCTGATGTTTAGGCTTGGGCTAGTTGTCTGCTGCTGTTACAGATACTTCACTTTGACCCTAATCATCTTGGCTGAGGAAGATTTATTTTTAAATTTACATTTTGTATAGACTAGTCATCACTGATTATTTTACATCTAGCTGATTCAAGACCCATTTGTTCTTACAATTGACTCAATTACCAAAAGAACGTATCCATCACCATTCAATGCAACGTATACCACATATTCAAAGGGATACAACACAAAACCATATGCTATAAAAATTTGATAACGTAGAAAGTCTTTATCTAAATCTAATCTATCTAATCTAATCTAAATGTAAACTTATTTATAAATGGAACTTTGTCTGTGTGTGTATCCGTTATCTATAGATTCCGAAACGGCTGAACCGATTTTCTTGAAAATTTACACAGTTGTACTATGTGTCTGTAAGTGTTCTTAGCTAGGTTTTGTATCAAGGTACCCCCGATAAATATCAAAAATCGATAATTGAAAAAATTGGGTTACAGAAGAAGTGGTCCAATTTTAATCAAATTTGATACACTCATAGACAAAGACATAAGAAACGATATTCAAAAATTTCAAGGTTGCAGTTCTTAAAATAGTGCAGAAAATCGATTATATATGTAAAAGGTAAGATGTTTGTGTGTGTGTGTCTGTTTATATTTTTCAGCCCTTTTATTTTAGTTTTTGCTTCAATTTTGGCTTCTAAGTAGGTATAATTGTAGTTCTTAGTCTCAGGCATGATACCATTTACTCAGATGACTTATTTAGCCTTCAAAATCCAGTTTACAATGTAAAAAACTAAATTTGATATCAATACCAGAAAATGAAAATTTGACTTACATCCATTCATTTTTCTTTCAGTCTACAGTTTCGCTTTAACTGGAAACAACTATTGGTCTTTAATCTTTCATGCCAACGTCCAAAGAGTCTGAGCTCCAGGACCATGGATTAGTTTTAAAGCTTTCATTACACTTGAGCAACACCGGGCTATACTGCTAGTAAAAAAAAATATATATATATTTTAGAATATATAAAAATAGATTGTATGAAACAAGGGTGAAATGAATAATGAAAATAATCCTGGCTGCTAAATATTACTTTTTGAGCTGTAAGGCTTTTTTATGTCCTGAATCAGTTTTATAACACTTGCTGAACCTGGAAGATTAAGCATCTTCTTCTGGTTGTGTTTTTATTAATGTGGGTGTACTGACAGGATACAACACAAATCATGAAACATTATCATTATTATTATTAATTTCATTTCTCACATATTGCATCAGTGTTGATTGAAAAGAACAAAATCATGTTTCATTGATGCACTCATTTCAGTTATGAAGATATGATAGAAAGAAGAGTAAATAGCATGAATCTATAGAAAATTCCAGAAAACTGGAAAGTAAACTTATGGCAGATATTTTTTTTTTTTTTTATCATATCACCCCGAGCAAGGTGGTAAGGCCACTGATGTGCAGGGGGCTACATAAGAATGAAAAGATTGGAAAAGAGAAAGCCAGAAACCACATCCTAAACAGGGAACAAGGGATGAGCCTCTTCACCTGTTCAATAGACCTGGTTGGAGTGGGACCGGGCGATAGTTTAGTCTACCTACTCCAATTGAAAAAATAAAGAAAAAAATGAAAAGATTGGAAAAGAGAAAGCCAGAAACCACATCCTAAACAGGGAACAAGGGATGAGCCTCTTCACCTGTTCAATAGACGTGGGTGGAGTATGAACCGGGCGATAGTTTAGTCTACCTACTCCAATTGAAAAAATAAAGAAAAAAATGAAAAGATTGGAAAAGAGAAAACCGGAAACCACATCCTAAACAGGGAACAAGGGATGAGCCTCTTCACCTGTTGAATAGACGTGGGTGGAGTGTGAACCGGGCGATAGTTTAGTCTACCTACTCCAACTGAAAAAATAAAGAAAAAAAATGAAAAGATTGGAAAAGAGAAAACCGGAAACCACATCCTAAACAGGGAACAAGGGATGAGCCTCTTCACCTGTTGAATAGACGTGGGTGGAGTGTGAACCGGGCGATAGTTTAGTCTATCTACTCCAATCTGATATGATAAAACATTTAAATATCATTTATATCTGTGAATTGCAAAAACATTTCTCATAAGCGTAAAACATTGTAGACATAGTTAACCTCATGAGATGAGTTTGTACAGGGTGCGATGGATAAATTTTTGCCTAAACAATGACATACCATTTAAACAGATATATTTACCAAACACGATTTACATTATTCAAACTATTGTCCTCATCTTTGTTGCTACTTGTATGATGTTTCGGCTGTTGGGTCACATCACACTTAAGGACACATGGCCCAGTGGATATAGACACTGGTTAGTTCCAGTGACTTGACCCAATAGCCGAAGCATTGATAGTGCCTCCACCATGGGTACCTTGGTAAACAAGATCACCATATCCTGGATGTAAGCATGTTTGATAAGTTCCACAAAGTGAGCAGAGTTTTGAACATATGATGGTGACTTTCGTACCAGTGAGTCTGTTACATCTACAAGGAAGCAACTCAGAGGGTGGCCCATCGAGCCTAGGCTGCTAACAATCAGCCTGAGCAGAATATCGTCTTTATGAATCTTAAGTGGACCATACATGTGAGGTAGCTTGCTGTAATGTTGAGACAAGTGCCTGTATGTCCTAGGCTGGAAATGATCCTTGTTCTTGATTAGGATCTGCGACAACTGTTGTTCGTTTTCAATGTGGATTCTTTCTTCACCTTGCTATGAATGAGGTCTTCCAATTTCTTGATGTATTCAGTGGATATAGATGTTAGTTAGTTCCAGTGACTTGATCCAAAGAGTTGTGAGTTCAATACCAGCCTACAGAAGTGGTGAACAAGTAACTTAAAAAGTCTGGTTAGAAGCAGATAACTCATGACTAACAAAAGAGGCTTTGCATGAGGAATGAGAATGATATACCCCAACGATCGTAATAAAGGGTTCGATTTGAAATACATAGTACCTGAAAAAGGCTAAAGTTTACAAAGACTGAAACATTGTACAAATGGTAACAAAGATAGAAACAATAGTCCGAATAATGTAAATAGTGTAAATAATGACTCAATTCAGAAATATAAACAGATATTGACCATAATTACATAAAAATATCTTGAAATACGAAAGAGTAAATTTATTCAATAAAATAAATTGGCTTCAATGATGGCCTCAAGATGACTTTAGAATCTCCTGCATCTCTTCTGAATGGTCTTCTTGTTGCAGTTGGTGAATGCTGCCATCATCCTTACCTTCAGTTCATCTTTGATATCACAAGAAGTTTTGTTAGTCTCTCACTCAACTGTGCCCCACAAATAATAATCAAAGGGTTGCAGGCCAGAGAGTTGGGTGGCCAGATGTAACGTGTGATATGGTTGCAGAAATTGTCTGAGAGATATGACTGGATTCTCCTGCTAGTGTGGCATGGTGTTAGGGTCTTCCAACAGCCACCCTCTTGATCACGGGCAGCACTACCTCCTCAAGGCAGTTGATGTTGGTTTCACTAACAAATTCAGTTCATTTCTTATCAGAACAATTGGAGTGAGTTTTCCAAGTTGCCATACCTTCATAATCACCATTAGGCTGATCCAACTCTTTCTGAATCCTCTGAAATGTTATAACTACAGCTTAGCAGTGCATCATGCTGTTTCTAAATTTCTAGCAGAATAAACTGCATCATGGTGCTCTTTTTCTCACAGACAGTACCCAACTGACTCTACTATGCAGACAACAAGATCAAAAACAAACACCCAAACAAAATTAAAAACATAAAATAGCAGCAATTTACCTATTGCACTCTGTACAGGTTTGGAGGAATTAGGTAACTTTGGCTTAAGATGTTCTCTTCACAAAGATAATCACCAAATGCTATCTCCAAGAGAGGAAAAATAAAAGTGATTCATAAATCTGTCTCATTAATACTTGTATCAACCTTTCTTGTAAATATAAGACACACACACACAAAACAGCAAAAAGGAGATGCTAAAAAGTTGTTCGCCTGAGCCATTTTCTAAAATCTCATGAAATGACTATCTGTTTAGATTCCAGAAGGGCTTCAGTTGAACTGAGTACTTCACAACAACCCTGTACACACACACACAAAACCATCTTCTAGTTCTCCGAATCTTAGCCTGTCTGCGATCAATTAATCACAACATGGAACAGAACAGACTGAAAGCTAAAGAAATCAGTTCATTGATCAACCACAGTGATGAACATTTTGGATGACAAGAGAAGACCATCAGTTTAATGAGTCATATAACAAAACTGATCGTCCAAATCCTGATGAATAGTGTGAGAAGCAGAATCAGGCCAGAGATAGGACAAGAACAGTGCGGTTTTGTCAAAGACACTGGAACATGGAATGCCATATTTATGATTAGGATGCTCTCTGAAAGAACTATACAAATGAAGAAGGACTTATACCTGTGCTTTATTGATTATGCGAAGGCATTTGACAAAATATGCCACAAAGAATTGATGGAGATGCTCGGCAGCCTTGACATATTTGGGAAAGACTTAAGAGTAATCAAGAATCTTTACTGGCAGCAAACAGCTTGTATAGGGACAGGTAATGAATTCAGCAGATATACAAAAATAGAAAGGGGCTTAAGACAAGGATGCGTCTTTTCACCGAATCTGTTCAAGAAGTTATGCCTGGATTCGTCATCGGAGGCCACAATTAAGCAACCTAAGGTACACAGATGATACTGTGCTGATAGCAGACACAGAAAGGAAACTACAAGACCTCTTACAGAATGTAACTGAAGAGAGTGACAAGAAAGGACTACAAATAAACTGCAAGAAAACTGAATGTATGGTCATCAGTAAAAAGGGCAGCCCAATATGCCAAATACAGGTTGGGGGTACTAAAATCAAGCAGGTACAAAAATTTAAATACCTGGGAAGTGTTATAACAGAAGATGGAAAGTGCGACACAGAGATTCAAAGGTGAATTGGCATGGCGAAGGAAGCATTTCAGAAGTTGAGTAAAGTAGTAAGAAACAGGACAATTTCACTTCAAACAAGGAAGAGAGTACTGGATTGCTATGTGATGTCAGTTCTTCAATGTGGCAGTGAATGCTGGACAATATCATCAAAGATGAAGAAAAAACTTGAAGCAACTGAAATGTGGTTCTACAGAAGGATGCTGCGAATATCATGGATCAAGCACGTGAGCAATGATGAGGTTTTGGAACTGATGGAAATGAAAAGCAAATTAATACTGAGCATCAGGAAAAGACAGCTGAAGTTCTTGGGACATGCAATGAGGAGAGAGGGCCTGGAGAACCTGATACTAACAGGTCAAATAGAGGGAAAAATAGACAGGGGAAAGCAGCGGATAGCATATTTAAAGGACCTAATCAGGTGGATGATGGAACGAGGGTTGCATAGTATAACAGGAGAAGGCGTGCTAAGAGCCACCAGGGGTAGGGGGATGTGGAAAGGCATGATCGCCTACGTCCTGAAATGACAGGGCACATAGAAGAAGAGAGAGAAAAAGCTCACTGTGATTCCGAGTGAACCATATGGGCTGACAGAGGGTGCATTACAGGTTGATAAACCATGAAAACAAATTAATGAAATTCCTTGTTTTGTTAATTCAAAATTAAAAGTTGACTTAAACTTAACTTTTTTAATGTTTTTACCAGTTAAATTCATTCCAGTCAGTGATACCTGGAAACTCTTATTGAGCCTATGAGTCATCCCCAATAACAAAATGTTAAAGACTGCCACTTTGATCGGAAAAAAACCTCTGAAGGAATATACATTAGCAACACATTTGCTTGAAGAAAAATTGAAATGAACCACTTTAAAATAATAGGTAATTAAGAATCCAGGAAATGGGTTCCATATCAACTTCAAGAGAGGAACGTTAGTCAAACAGCAGTATTCCTTCCTTGGTCAACACAGAAAAGACCGATTTGGTTAAAAAATATCAGTGGTGATGAAAAATAGGTTTATTATGAGAGTCTATTGTAAAGGAATGTATCGCTAAATGCAATAGAACCATTAACAAATCAACCTTAATCAGGAAAAAAAATATTTGCTAACAGTAACTGTTTCCTTATAAAAAAGACACTTGGCCTTTATTGACTAACCAACCAATACTTGCTTTTTAGTTGGAATTTACAAAATCTTTCACTTTAAACAATTTCTCAGGAAAATAGGTTTCTCAACTTCACAAACACTCTTTCAGATATTGAATCTTTTTTGTAATCTTGTGGAATGTTAACATTTTGAGTTTGTCATTATTTTCTCTTTCAGTTACATGTGCTATCCATTTTAGTTGTTACTGCTGTTGAAATTTCCCAAGTGGCATGGTTTTTGTTATTTGGTACAGTTCTTTGCTTGTGTTTCTGTAGTGCCAGTTTCCAAGGTGTACGGGAATTATAACTCTAAGTAAATAATTATAACCCCCCCACCAAATGCATGTAAAAATGAGAAACAAGAAAATGGGTATTATTTATGATCTGTGAAAGCAGTTACATATAACAGTCAGTCCAGATTGGACTTGGAGAATATTTTTAACTTGCAGTGTAGCCGGGCGTTGCTCAGGTGTAATGAAAGCTTTAAAACTAATCAATGGTCCTGGAGCTCAGACTCAGCCTAAAGAATATTTGTGTGAAGTTTGGTGAGAATCGGATAAAAATTCTGGATTTGTACAAAGGACATACAGACAGATAAACAGACACACACACAAACATCTTGCCTTTTCGTTTGACAGAGTTTGGCATGCTGGCCTTCTATGCAAACTGCGGTGCTATGGTATAGCTGAACAATTGTTTGAACTAATCCAGTCATTCCTATCTAACTGCAGATTGAAAGTGGTATTAAACTTAAATTAAATTTAATTAAATTAAATGCCTCCCAGAACTACCATACGAATGAGGGTGTCCCTCAAGGCTCTATCCTAGGTCCTACGCTCTTTCTGATCTACATTAATGACCTCCCTGATACCATAAGATCCCAAGTAGGTATGTACGCTGATGACACCACAGTTTATTCTTGCCTCGTCCAAAAATCTGGTGCGGGCGACAAAGCTAACCTTGCAGCCGAGCTTGGAAAGGACCTCCAATCCGTAGTGGACTGGGATAAGAAATGGCTCGTAAATTTTAATCTACTATCAATTAATCATCATAGTCAATCGCACCTACCTCCTATTAGCATGGACCAGGCTTGCCTCCCAGAGAGTAAAACACTACGTCTCCTTGGTCTCACACTCTCAGCGGACCTCAAATGGAATGACTATATCGAATCCATTGCTAAATCCGCTGCTATGAAAGTCAGTTCTCTGTGCAGGGCCCGGAGGTTTTTTCCGTCTGAATCTATCCTGCACATTTATAAATCTACCATCCGCCCGTGCATTGAATACTGTTGCCATATCTGGTCGGGTGCCCCTGCTATTCTCCTTGGGCTTCTAGACAAGATACAGCGGAGGGTCTGTAATGTGATCGATACCGACTTAGCAGACCACCTGCAGTCTCTCTCTCACCGGCGTGACATGGCTTCCCTGTGTCTCTTCTATAAATACTTTCACGGCTTCTGCTCCGATGAACTTAGTTCACTGGTGACCCTAGGTTCAAATTTGCATGAGAAACTAGATTAGCAACTAGATCCCACCCTTTTACAGTGAAACCGATAAAATGCAACTGCAACTTCTACTCCAACAGTTTCTTTTCTCGCACTTCCCGACTGTGGAATTCTCTTCCACATGACTCCTTCCCCGACAGCTACAATCTCCAGGTGTTTAAATGTAAGGTCAATAGACACCTCCTAACACACTTTCCATTCTTTCAAACACACTGTGGTGGTGTTTTAACGTAACTGAAGACGGAACAAAACCTCTTTACTAGGCTTTACCGAACTAATTTCGCAACACAAGAGCATGCAGTAAACGCAAGAGCAGGTAAACAAAATGCCGAAGAAAGAAAAGAACTCAGCCTTTTTAAAGGAAAAGGAACGTGTGCAAAATCACGTGCAATAGAAATTTTTACGAAAATATAACAATCTCCCCCCACTAGTAAGAGAGATTGCAAGGTGGGTGTATATATTATTTTATTTATAAGTCCAGTCGCTGAACTGGTCTACGAATCCTGCCAGACCGCCGTGGCGGCAGTTCACTATTCGAAGGACTGGCAGGTCTCTGGGAAGGCTGATTCTCTATTTCCTCCGCATTAAGTATAGTGTCAACTGGACTTGTTTCAATCAAATGGGCCGGGTCTGCATTTGCAAGGTCGGGTCGAGTATTCTCAGCAGGACCCTGATGTTCATCAGAGCGTGGAAAGCGAGCCAAATGTCTTAGCGCCATTGAATCCTCCCGGCCGTCATCATGCCGTATTCTTGCATGAGTAGGGTTGGCCTCGAGGAGTTCCACCACTTCTACGATCGGGTCATACTTGCTCCTGTTGCCAAACCGTTTCAGCAGTACCCTTCCAGGTTCGCAGAGCCAAACAGGTAAGGCAGTACCGGTAGAAGAGCGCCTTTCAAATTTGAACAAGCGTTCGTGGGGAGTCACATTTGTACTAGTGCATAGTAGGGAACGAATAGAATTTAAAACATCAAGCAGAACGTCCTGCCAAGCACTAAGGGGTAACCGTTTAGATTCCAAGGCCAATAATATTGAGTGCCAAATAACGCCGTTGTAACGCTCGCACTGACCGTTGCCTCTTGGGTTGTATGCAGTGGTGTTACTGCACCCAACCCCAAGTCTCGTCAGGAAATTTCTGAACTCCTCGGACACGAACGACGTTCCTCTATCAGAATGGATGAAAGTGGGGAAAAAATATTCGTCAAGCAATTGATTGCGGTTTGCGAAGAACAATCACGGCACGGGAATGCAAAGGGAAATCGACTGTACTCATCGACGATAGTAAATAGGTAACGACATCCTTTCAATGATGCCGGGACAGGCCCTTTGAAGTCTACGGAGAGGCGCTGAAAGGGAGCAGTAAAGTGGATTAGCGTATTATTAGTAGGGCTGGAAAATTGAGGTTTTATTTTTGCACAAGTTGTACACTCGGATGTCATGCGCCGAACTTCATCAATTGAGTATGGCATATTTTGTGATCGTATAAAGTGCCAAAAACGTTGACCCCCAGGGTGTATTAATGAACTGTGTATGGTCCTTAGCTCCTCCAAGGAGGAAGCAGCACACTCTCGACAAAGCATCAGCAACGGTGTTTTCACTTCCGGGACGGTGTTTTATATCGTACGAGAACGGGAGAAGCTCCATTTTCCGCCGAATGATTTTATCATTTTTAATTTTTCCTCGGTTAGCTGGCTTATACATAAAAGATACGGCTTGCTGGTCTGTTATGATAGTAAAGTGCTTCCCAACAAGGAGGTCCCTCCATTTTCGGACACATTCAACTATCGCGTAAGCCTCTTTTTCAACTATGTGTAGTCGTATTTCAGATGGGTTTAATGATCGGGAAAAGAATGCTACAGGCCTATCAGCCTGTAAGAGAGTGCCTCCTATAGCTTTCTCTGAGGCATCGGTTTCAATAGTAAATGGTAGTTCGTCGTCGATAACCTTTACAGATGATTCGGCAACGTCTTTCTGAAGTTTTTCGAAAGAATTCACAACTATAGGAGGCATGGGAAATTGTTTATTTTCAACCAGGGGACGAATTTTGTGTGAATACTTAGGTATCCATTTCGCGTAGTAAGAAAGCATACCAAGGCACCTCTTTAACAAATTTGAATCCGAAGGAGGAGGCATTTGCAAAAGAGGTTTCAAACGCTCAAGGTCAGGTTGAATAGTTCCGTCACAGATTTGGTATCCAAGCAAATTGATAGAACGAAGCGAAAACTTTGATTTTTCTCAGTTTATTTCGAGGTTGTATGTTGAGGCAGCCTTTCAGAAATGTTCCAAGTTAGCGTCATGCTCCTCTTGAGTTTTACCACAAATAGTAATGTCATCAATGAAAGAAAAAGTTCCGGGTAACTTATTTTCAGAAATAAAGGAATTCATAAATCGTTGAAAGGCAGAAACCCCATTAGTGACACCCATGGGTATTCGTTTGAATTGATACAAACGATTTCCAGCTTGAAAAGCCGTGTAAGGCCGATCTTCGGGACAAATTTCGATCTGGTAGTAAGCTTTAGACAAATCAATCGTACTAAAAATATGATACTGGGCAATTCGGTTTACAAGATACTCAATCCGAGGCAAAGGGTACGCGTCAAGTAGTGTGAAACGGTTAATGGTTTGGGAAAAATCAACCACCAATCGTTTCTTTCTATTAGGCAACGAAGTCACAACAATTTGAGCACGCCACGGTGAATAGCTGGTTTCAATGACATCGTCTTCAAGCAGTTGAAGAATTTCTTTTTCAAGAAATCGGGCATCCTCCGCACGGTAGTTTCGGGATTTAGTAGCAATGGGTCTGCAATCAGGGGTCAGGTTTCGGAACAATTTTACAGGGGCACAACTGATCCTGGTTAGCGCGCAGATTTTTAAAACTTCCTGAGATCCACCAAAAGAAATAGTAATACCCCGGTATAGTTTCAGAAACGGCATTCCGAGTATAATGTCCATACAGGAGTCAGGAAGCACAGTAAGGTCAATCTCTTTATATTCGCAACCATTGAAGAAAACGTTCTCGGTGCAATATTCAGACAGTTTAAGGGAAACGGCGGATGATGCCATAGAAATTACGGAGTTCCGTTTTAAAGTGGGCAGTCTCATTGTTTTGACAATACGGGCACTGATAAAATTATCAGAACTGCCGGTGTCTATAAAGGCAGTTAACTTTTTCCCTTTTAACTCCACAGTTTCGGTGATAGGAGGGCAACTATCACCACCTTTAGCACGGGCCCCTATGATAGCAGAAGAAGAATGTGAATGTGTCGGTAGAGTAGAACGGCAAACTTTAGAAAAATGCCCGAGTTTACCACAGCTTCGACATACCTTATTGCGGGCAGGGCAGAGGCGGCGGTTGTCCTTAAAGTGACGTCTCCCTCCACAGTTGTAACACTTGCCACGAACAGGAAGGGCAGCAGAGAACAGTACAGAGTCACACTTCATTGGAGAAATAGTAATACCCCGGTGTAAATGCCGAAGAAAGAAAAGAACTCAGCCTTTTTAAAGAAAAAGGAACGTGTGCAAAATCACGTGCAATAGAAATTTTTACAAAAATATAACACACACTAACTTCCATTCTTTCCAAACAAACACTAATCTTCCATTCTTTCAAACACACTAACTTCCATTCTTTCAAACACACTAACTTCCATTCTTTCAAACACACTAACTTCCATTCTTTCAAACACACTAACTTCCATTCTTTCAAACACACTAACTTCCATTCTTTCAAACACACTAACTTCCATTCTTTCAAACACACTAACTTCCATTCTTTCAAACACACTAACTTCCATTCTTTCAAACACACTAACTTCCATTCTTTCAAACACACTAACTTCCATTCTTTCAAACACACTAACTTCCATTCTTTCAAACACACTAACTTCCATTCTTTCAAACACACTAACTTCCATTCTTTCAAACACACTAACTTCCATTCTTTCAAACACACTAACTTCCATTCTTTCAAACACACTAACTTCCATTCTTTCAAACACACTAACTTCCATTCTTTCAAACACACTAACTTCCATTCTTTCAAACACACTAACTTCCATTCTTTCAAACACACTAACTTCCATTCTTTCAAACACACTAACTTCCATTCTTTCAAACACACTAACTTCCATTCTTTCAAACACACTAACTTCCATTCTTTCAAACACACTAACTTCCATTCTTTCAAACACACTAACTTCCATTCTTTCAAACACACTAACTTCCATTCTTTCAAACACACTAACTTCCATTCTTTCAAACACACTAACTTCCATTCTTTCAAACACACTAACTTCCATTCTTTCAAACACACTAACTTCCATTCTTTCAAACACACTAACTTCCATTCTTTCAAACACACTAACTTCCATTCTTTCAAACACTCTTCCCACCCACCCAACTATCTATCACCCCCTTCTGACATTTCCTATATCTAACCACTCTTCCTATTTACCTCTCCCTATGTAGCCCCAAGCGCAATAGTGGCAGTGGAATGCCTTGCTTGGTGTGAAATGATTAAAAAAAAATATATATATATATATATATTATCGATTTTCTGCACTATTGTAAGAACTGCTACCTTGAAACTTCTGAATATCGTTTCTTATGTCTTTGAGTGTATCAAATTTGATTAAAATCAGACCACTTCTTCTATAACCCAATTTTTTCGATTTTCGATATTTATTAGGGGTGCCTCGACACAAAACCTAGCTAAGAACACTCACAGATGCTTATAGTACAACTGTGTAAATTTTCAAGAAAATCGGTTCAGCTGTTTTGGAGTCTATAGGTAACGGACACACACACACAGACAAAGTTTCATTTATAATTAAGTTTAGATTACTGAAGCCTTGACAACCAGTTACTGTTAAATGTTACAATGGTTTGTTCGAATAATCCTTAGGAATGGAAAATAATATTTCAGTGGAGTGGGGGAGTACAAAGAAGTTGACCAATGATTTTGCTCTAATGCTGAAATGATAACTGCATCACATGATCAAAGTTATAAAAACATTTACAGATCCATAACAGCCAAACAGTTGACACTTGATGATAGCCATAAAGTCAGTCAGTTAAGTGCCATACATGATAAACACTTATGCGATCATGTCTTGAAAGAGACATAACTGACTGGGCCGATGATTATCCCACAGTAGATTGCCATTGATTTCTGTGGTAGACTGGTTGCCGACCAAGGCTATAGAACCCAATCTGTCCTATTATTTAATCCATAACTGGAGGGAAGAGACAGATTAATATCTTTCCCAAGGGTATTTGTGTGTAAGTGAATGCAAGGAATTCAACTGGAATTCGCAGTCAGCTCTCCGATTTCTCGTTCCAAGCCGATATCCACTGCACCACAACGCACATCCATAAAGTACTTGGCTAAAACATTATCTTTAACATCTATAATAATCAAGAAGAATATTTTTAAATAATTAAATATTTAACAATTATTCATCTCAAAATGAAATAGAAAATTATCAAAAAGCACTATGAATCTGGCTCCATATATACACCACTGATGTCCTGCTAGATGTTGGCATAGTGGATATAGGAGTTAATTGAACATATTACGACCAACTACTGTTCGTGATTTCAATCCTAGTATCATATACTGTTCAGCAGGAATGAATGATGACTGGCATCATGGAGGCAAAATTGCATAATCAACAGCTATACTATATCAACCAAACAAGACACCTAATGATGACTAGAAGGTACTTCACCAAAACATTGTGTCTGTAATAACTAAAATAATACAGGCTTGCTTCCCAGAGAGTAAAACACTACGCCTCCTTGGTCTCACACTCTCAGCGGACCTCAAGTGGAATGACTATATCGAATCCATCGCTAAATCTTCTACTATGAAAGTCGATTCTCTGTGCAGGGCCCGGAAGTTTTTCCCATCTGAATCTATCCTGCATATTTATAAGTCTACCATCCGCCCATGTATTGAATACTGCTGCCACATCTGGTCAGGTGCCCCTGCTATTCTCCTCAGGTTTCTTGACAAAATACAACCGAGAATCTGTAATGTGATCGATGCCGACTTGGCAGACCGGCTGCAGTCACTCACTCACCAGCCTGACGTGGCTTCCCTTTGCCTCTACTATAAATACTTTCATGGCTTCTGCTCCGATGAACTTAGATCACTAGTGCCCGCTAGGTATGAATTTGCTCAAGATACTAGATTACTACTACTTTTACTGTGAAACAGATAAGATGTATCTGCAATTTCTACTCCAACAGCTTCTTTCCTTGCACTTCCCGCCTGTGGGACTCCCTTCCATACACTTGCGTCGCCAACAGCTACAATCTCCAGGAGTTTAAATGTTAGGTCAATAGACCTCTCCTAACACACTAACTCGTGTCCAGTCTCTCAAACACTTTTCCCATCTACCCAACCCCCATCCTCGCTATCCTTACCCATCTATCACCCTCCTTCTGACATTTCCTATATCTAACCATTCTTTCCAATCACTTTCTCCTATGTAACCCCCTGCGCAATAGTGGCAATGGAATGCCTTGCTTGGGGTAAAATGATTAAAAAAATAAATAAAGTAGTTCAATTAACCTCCTCAAAAACTTTTTTTCTTAATTAAACTGGAATACAGGTTCAGTAATGAGTTAGTTTGAAGTTAATTGTTTCTTCCAATTGCTTGGGATTGCAGCAGTATCACATTGAAACACTGATTCTCATACAATCACTGAAGTTAAGCAAAGTTGAGTCTGTTCAGTACCTAAATGGTTGACTTTTTGGGACTACCAGGTACTGTAAGTGAGGATATGCAAATGGTATAATGGATAATGGCCCAGAGATATTAATCACAGAGCTGAGTTCAAATTTCAAATAGGTTTGTTATATTCACTTACATACACTCACTTTCTGGAAAAGTATGAATCCACTTTCTCCCTCCCAGCTATGGACTAATTAGTATGATTTAGTAAATTATTATCTCAAAAAAATTCTGACAATCTAGAAATGTTTTCAGCTGTAAAAAAATAAATACACACATTTTCTTGCAGGTATGCAAACAAAAACTGATTGGCTAAAAAATATTTCAATATGATTTAGTAAATTATTATCTCAAAAAGATTCTGACAATCTAGAAATGTTTTCAGGCTTTTAAATGCAAAACGTTCAGCTGTAAAAAAATAAATACACACATTTTCTTGCAGGTATGCAAACAAAAACTGATTGGCTAAAAAATATTTCAATATGATTTAGTAAATTATTATCTCAAAAAGATTCTGACAATCTAGAAATGTTTTCAGGCTTTTAAATGCAAAAAGTTCAGCTGTAAAAAATAAATACACACATTTTCTTGCAGGTATGCAAACAAAAACTGATTGGCTAAAAAATATTTCAATCTCAAAACTTACTTAAGCACTATCATAGTTTTTTCTGTATTTTATTAAAATTTTTCATTGTTAATACCTTCTAGAGTTTTACAGAAGTTTATTATCCTTGGCACAAGAAGGCATGTGTTTTTACTTCCAAGTACTCTCCTGTTTTTCAGAGTGGAAGCATATCACCCGACACATTAAAGTCCAATATTCCCAATATGAGATAAGGTAATTAGATTGAAGTAAGCAATATACAACTAGTCTGAAAAAAAAAAAAAAAGAAACATCTAGACAGAGAAGTTATGGTAAAAAGATTTAAAAAAAAAATTCCTGCTTACCCAAAACTAATCACTAAATATTAAGACCTGTCTGTCTTAGTGCTCAAATAATTGTCAGTCTGAAAGAAGATTAAATAATATCTATAGGTGAGGGGGAATTCTTTTATAGCCAATCATATCTGATGAAAGAAAAATTTCTTATATTCTTTCTGAAATGATGTCCAAATAATAGAAAGGAATCACTACTGGACTAATTAGAAAAGTGGTGACATGGTAGAGTAATGGTTAGCAGTTTGGGTTGAGGAATCTGAGAGCCAAGTTTGAATTCCAGTTGAGTTCATTACATTTAATTACTGGCCAATACCCTTGGGAAAGGTATGAATTCATCTCATCTCCCTCAGCTATGGGTAAAATATTAGGACAGATTGGGTCTACAAGAAGAAAACTAAACATATGCTGTTAAATATAAGAGACAATGAATGTCTATTATGTTTAATCATGAGCCGTTCTAAACATCGTATTTTGGCTCTAATTTCAGTTGAAAATAAAGACAAAAATTCTCCAACATTTGGATAATTTTTTATTAATTTGGTTCTAAGCTTTTGGCTCACATGAGCCATCTTCAGAGAGGTTATTAAGACGGTAACACAATAACATCCACTATCACTGACGATTTTATTTTGTGTTGACATAAAACTCCGCTAGGCAACAGCAATAGTTACCAAAAATAATAAATGCAGTTTGCAAATTTGCAACGCAATTCTGTGACGTCACACCGCATGATAGCATGAAATGACAACAGAACCATGTCTTCAAATGCAATGTAATGTGTTATGACCGGATTACACTATCCTAAAAGTATGTAAACATGTGATTGAGAACTACTTTGGAATCCCACTAAAACCCTTACTATGGGTTTGCATGCCAGAATGAATATTGCTTGGTCAGCTTTTGTTAAGATGCAGCACTGATGGAACTGTCTTCACTGACTGGATGATTGTCACATTTTTAGAAAAAAAATAGATGATTGTCACATTTTTAGAAAAAAAATAGATGATTGTCACATTTTAAGAAAAAAAATAGATGATTGTCACATTTTAAGAAAAAAAAATAGATGATTGTCACATTTTAAGAAAAAAATAGATGATTGTCACATTTTAAGAAAAAAAAATTGATGATTGTCACATTTTAAGAAAAAAAAATAGATGATTGTCACATTTTAAGAAAAAAAAATAGATGATTGTCACATTTTTAGAAAAAAAATAGATGATTGTCACATTTTTAGAAAAAAAAAATAGATGATTGTCACATTTTAAGAAAAAAAATAGATGATTGTCATATTTTAAGAAAAAAAAATTGATGATTGTCACATTTTAAGAAAAAAAAATAGATGATTGTCACATTTTAAGAAAAAAAATAGATGATTGTCACATTTTAAGAAAAAAAATAGATGATTGTCACATTTTAAGAAAAAAAATAGATGATTGTCACATTTTAAGAAAAAAATAGATGATTGTCACATTTTTAGAAAAAAAATAGATGATTGTCACATTTTTAGAAAAAAAAATAGATTAGAAAATTAAAAGTTAAACCAGTATGAGTTCCACTGCTTCAACAGGACAAGAGATTAGGTTTTTTTTTGTTTTTTTTTTTTTTTTAATCATATGACCCAGAGCAAGGTGGTGATGCCACTGATGCACAGGGGGCTACGTAAGAGTGAAAAGATTGGAATAGAGAAAGCTGGAAACCACATCCTAAACAGGAAACAAGGGATGAGCCTCTTCACCTGTTCAATAGACGTGGGTGGAGTGTGAACTGGGCGATAGTTTAGTCTATCAATTCCAATTGAAAAAAAAAAGAAAAGAGTGAAAAGATTGCATCTGGAGTTGTGGGGGTGGGGTAAATTTATTTTTCTTAGTTTCTACCCTGATTCTGTTAGTACTTTCCATCAGATGGATTTTATCCTCCTGATGAATTATCGTAACTGATTAACACAGGTGGCATGACTGACATTAGAACAGCAGTGACTGCTAATTTGTGTCTCTTTGATGCATGAGATGACAGTACTGAAAAGCAAATGCAGGTTGTCATCATTAGTCCAGTGTGCATGTAGAAGGCCAGAAAACTTCATGAAACATGTTGAAATTTTGTTGGTTTGACGAAACCTGCTGCTATATGCAATTGTAACATTTATAGATTTCTTTGTTCAACAGGATGCACATAAATCTGGAATCATCTGTGCTTCATGGGTTGTTCTGAATGATATTATATGTAGTCGTCAGTGCTGTGAATGAGTATAATTTTTTTTCTTTACCATATGTTTCTGAAAAAAAACTTGATAATACACTTTTCTTATGCATGCATTGTATACTTGAATAAGGCTGTAGGATGTATCTGCTGAGATTCTGTATAAATGCAAAGAATTTATTTCATAAACTAAATTATACTTAAATTTTGAAGCCTGCCAAGCCCTTCCTAATTAGAAGAGTGGGGCAAGACGGTTTTCTTAGATCTATTTTTTCTCTCATTGAGTATTGTTCTAAGTTGAGAAATATCAGTTGTGATTAAGTCATTCCTCAATTTCATTATATATATATATTCATCCAGAGACAGTCCTCTTTTGCTGTATCACAGCTCATCTTTTTGATTGCTTCCAGCCAGCATTAAAACTCAACCAATTTGTCATCAGTCAGCAATTCTACCTCTAAGTTGTTGGCACTTAGTGGAGGAAGGCAGATTTTAGCACATCCGCCAGTAACCGAGAGTGAGCGAACATTACGTAAAGAATGGTGAGTAGCTACTGTTTTTGAAGTGTACCATTTCTTGAGAGTGCTTAATCAACGGGCAAGAGCATAAATAGTCATAAAGTGAACAGAAACCCATAAGTCACAAGTTATATATAATCTGTTTCTTTTTTTTTCTTTTTTTTTCTTTCTTTTTTTTCTTTTTTTTTTTTTTTAGTATCTTTTTCATTTCTATTCTTCTTAAAACTTTGTTGTTCTCCATGGTACTATTCTCAGCATCCTTCTGTAGATTTACATTTTTGTTGGTTTGAGCGTATTCATCTGTGGGAAAATTGTCTTGTCATATAGGACAGATATTACATAGCAACTCATCACTGTTTTCTAACAAAAATTTTTTTATACTTTATTTAGCGTTTCAAAGGCATCTTTCACTATTCCAATGTGCCTTCGGATTTTTGGTTCACATTTTCTGTTTTATTATGCTACTCATAAATTTCTGTACCTGTTTGATTTTGACATCCCTGTTACATAATTTACAACTTAAGCTGTCTCTGTTGCTTACAACTATGCCTTCTATCTTAAAGTTCAATGATTAAATCTTTCTTCTTGCTTTCCTCAACTATTTTGTCTAATAGTTCCTTTCTCTCAGTCTGCCATCAACACAATGTTATCTGTGTGCCTTGTGTTGCTCAGATTATATCTGCCAATAATACTTTGTCTGGCTTTTAGACAATACCATTTTTATAATTTGAATGTTTGTGTGACATGTTCAGTCAGGTGAATGTATAATGATTTTATACATGTGCATTGAAATCTATATAAATTTGTGTATGTAAGTGTGTGTATGTGTTTTAAGATGGCGTTTGTTCTAGTATGAGCTGGGATTAAAAAAAAAAAGGGTCTCTGGGGTTTTAGAAATGTTTGGCTTCTTTTAGTCAGAAATCTAACTCTTCCTAATTCAGAGGAATGGAACTTCTCCCCTCACCATTCTAGAAATCCTATGTCGCCCACTTCTACCTAACTATATATGTACTTAAACAGCCATACACACACCACAACAAACTCGGCTGCATGACAATATCTTGACAGATCGTGGGAGGAGCAAAAAATGGATGGGAGGGTTTGTGAAAAGATTTGTGGAAGAGAAAGAAAGAAAATAGAATAAAAGGAGTGAGTAGTAAATTAGAAAGATGGGGAGAGTAAGTGTAATAAAAGAAGATGTAGGAAGAAGAAAAAGTGTTAGACCAGAGAGAAAGAATTAAAATATGTACATAGAGGGGGTGCTGAAAAATGTTCAGTTTGAGCAAGAAGCCCTGGCATTAAAAAATAAAAAATCTTTTCAGCATCTTTTATGTATAACTTGGGCACAAGTATTAATCCAGGTTTTGAAGTTATATTTTACCAGAACAGAAAATTGGTAGATGGGGTTTAAATTTCAATGAAGATTTCTCTTGTTCACTGCTCATGTTGTTCAGAAAGGCATGAAGAAAAAGGTGGATATGTAAACAATTTGGAAAGTGTGTGTGTGTGTGAATTCGCAAGATTATAGTTTAATACAGTTATTATTTGAACTTTGATGCAATTCCCTCCACTAAAAATTTGGAAACTGCATGCTGTACTACTTGACATTCCTGTCGGAAGCTCCAATACAAACATTTCAGAGTGTTTGGGTATGAATTTGAGGACAGTGCAGAGGATTTAGAGAGGGTGTTATATATTCTTGGTCAGTGTGGAATTTCACCTGGTAGTGTATTCACATTTTTGGTGCAAAATTTAAAAAAAAAATAGGATGTTATTAGAAACGTCAGAAAATGCAGGTGACAAGCAAGATTTTGTTTTCATGACAGAAGTCAAACAAGTCAGCACCCAAGGCGTGACAAAGTAGAATGGAGTGCACCAGGGGTGTGATGTATGGAGCAACATTGCCTATTTAATAGACAGTACAGTTAGTTTAATTCAGCAGTTTGCAGATGGCAACTGAGTTGAAAACAAAAGGGGCCAGGTGTGTGGCTGTCTGCCATTGATGCATGTATGTTTATCCTTTGAGCCAACCAGCCTCCACTCTACAGCTGATGTCGCCAAAGAAGTGAATAAAGATATAACTGTATATTTTCATATATATATATATATATCAAGTGTTGCAATTCATCATTTTGCAGTGGAAAAAGCAAGTCAGTTTGGATCCAGGTTATATTTCCTTGTTTCCTAAAAAGATCCTCATTTTGGTTTGATCTTATTTTCAGTGAATTGTCGCCAAATTTACATTTTTGTCATTTTAAATGAGAATATCATTGAAATTTGAGTTGAAGTTTTAATCTTCATCATCATTGGTTCCAGGTGCAGCAAATAACTTTCTTCAGAGTATACAAAAAAATTTGAATCAGTCTAATGGTGATTACAAAGATTTGGCAGCTTAGAAAACTCACTCTTATTGTTCAAATAAGAAATGAACTTCCAAATTTGTTGGTTAGGACCTCAGACTCAATACAGTGACTGACATCAAGTTCCTTGAGGACATACTGCTGCCCTCAGTCAAGAGGGTGGCTGCTAGAAGACCCTATATCTGCCAACATGGCTCTACACCATGTCACACAAACAGGAGAACCCAGCCATGGCTATTGGGCAATTTTTGTGAACACATCACCCCTGACATCTGGCCACCTAATTCCCCAGACTGCAACCCCTTTGATTATTATATATGAAGTGCAGTTGAGGGAGAGATCAACAAAACTCCTTGTAATATCAAAGATAAACTGAAGATAAGGATTATGCCAGGATTTCCCCAACTTAAACAAGAAAATTATTCACAAGAGTCGCTAGAGATTTCACAGTCATTCTGAGGCCATGGTTGAAACCAATGGTGATATTTATTGAATAAATTTACTTTCACATTTCTGAAGTCATCAAAAGCAGTGGAGGTAGAACTCATTATTAAATTTAGTTGTTGCATGTTTTCATACACTTTTTGTACAATTTCATAGAATTTTTGTCTCTGGTCTTATAATTGTGATCATGTGTAAATAGCCTCATTTTATAAAAATGTAAATTTCTAAATAAAATGTTTGGAATGTAGCTTTTTGTTTCCATAACCTTTTAGATTGTAGTATTGGTAACCTTAAGTGGTAGGAGTTTAAAATCTATCTGTAAAAAAAAAAAATTCTTTTTAAAGATTTTTAAGTGGTCTTAAATTTTTGATCAGGAGTGTATATATCTTTTATATATATATATATATATATATATATATATATATATATATATATATATCTTCTGAAACCACATCACCCCTGACATCTGGCCACCTAACTCCCCAGACTGCAACCCCTTTGATTATTATATATGAAGTGCAGTTGAGGGAGAGATCAACAAAACTCCTTGTAATATCAAAGATAAACTGAAGATAAGGATTATGCCAGGATTTCCCCAACTTAAACAAGAAAATTATTCACAAGAGTTGCTAGAGATTTCACAGTCATTCTGAGGCCATGGTTGAAACCAATGGTGATATTTATTGAATAAATTTACTTTAGCGTTTCAAGATATTTTTGTGTAATTTTGATAAATATATCTGTTAAAATTTGACGTCAGCATTACTATAATTTTTGTGTAATTTAGACGACAATTGATCCATTGCATTTTGTCTCTTTTTTCATACTTTCTCTATTGCTCTTTTCTTTTCTTGCTTCACATAAATGTAAATGTTCATAAAAGTTTATTACTGAAGAACTTTGCTTCTAACAACTTATTCTATTAGAATATAACTATCTAATTAATTTGATCCTCACTAGTATCTTCATGATGATGGCCTTAAGCCCGATAACAATAAGCAGAATAAATATCTCTAAATAAAAAAGACTAGGGAGTTAAAAAGCTAGTCTAGCTATTTTAACTGGGTAGGGATTTTGATTCACTCTGGTGCTCCACAATCCTGTCCTTGTGTCTTACTAATCTTTAACTATACAACTTTTTCATATTAGTCTTATCTCACTCTAGTAACCTTTTTCTTTATTTTCTTTAATTAAAACCTTGCCACTTCTCTTGTTCTTCTCACACTCCATATCTCTGCCTGATATTTCTCTATTTTCCATCACATCTCTTCTCAATTATGGAATTTTTTTTTCCATCTCTTCATCTAAGGTTTCTCTATTTCCTTCTCATAATTCCTATTCTTGAATGCTTTTCTTGCCTTATTTCCTTTTCGTTCTGTCTGCATTTTAAGCCAAAACACCAGATTCCATCTCTTCCTTTCCCTTTATATATTTCATTTGAAAACAGTCAACCAGTGTAATTCTGGAAGATAATGTCTTTAAGACAGTCTTTGTAATTAGTGCTTGATATCAACAGATAGAGCAGTAATAATAAACAAATAAATTTGTTTGCTCATTATAACGGTAACGCACACACACATAGGCAAAAAGCGTGAGAAGCCATGAACGTTTTGTTTAAAGTGTAGATTTATTATTATTATTATTATTACTTGCCTTTTGTATAATACATTAAGTGTCCATAATGATATTTGTGTTGCTACATGTGTTTTGAATCCAAAGTTGACTTTCTTCAGGTGGATAAATTTGTGACCTTATATATCGAGATCCATTTGTTTTTCATTAGAACAAACCCTATTTATGTTTTCAATATATATATAATCCTTGGAATAGTCAGGAAGATCCCCCCCCCCCACTGTATTCTTAGGATCCTTTCAGCCAACTCTTCTTTAGAGGGTACTTTTGTCAAGGTTGATTGATAGATAGAAGACTAACCATGGAGGCAAGCTGGAAGAGGAGGGAAAGGTTGAAATGTGATTGAAAAATAATTTATTGTTAAATGAATTTATGAATATAAGAAAAAAAGGCTCTAACAGAGTATAAAAGGGAAAAATTTTTTCCTCACAGTTCACTAAATTGCATGGTTCTCAGACTGGGCCATGTACAAAACTCTGAACCAGCTGTCTTCATATGCCTCAGCACAATCTTCACTGTTCAACAAGTGCTTGCCTGTTGCAGACTTGTGCACAGACTGCGTTGTTCTCAGAGAACGACTTGGGTAGCTGGATCAAGAGATATAAATGGATAAATAAATAAAGTAGTAATGGGTTACTTATTTATTATGCTGACAGATTTTATCTCTTTAAACATTATTTTTGCAGGTACCCGTATGTCGGAAGAAGAAAGTGTTAGACCAGAGAGAAAGAATTAAAATATGTACATAGACTGCATGTACAAACGAGGGGGTGCTGAAAAATTTTCAGTTTGAGCAAGAAGCCCTGGCATTAAAAAAATAAAAAATCTTTTCAGCATCTTTTATGTATAACTTGGGCACAAGTATTAATCCAGGTTTTGAAGTTATATTTTACCAGAACAGAAAATTGGTAGATGGGGTTTAAATTTCAATGAAGATTTCTCTTGTTCACTGCTCATGTTGTTCAGAAAGGCATGAAGATAAAAGTTTATTACTGAAGAACTTTGCTTCTCGCAACTTATTCTATTAGAATATAACTATCTAATTAATTTGATCCTCACTAGTATCTTCATGATGATAGCCTTAAGTTTATTGATTAAACAGGATATTTATTATATATAGTTTATTTTCCTCTACCTACCTGAATATTGGAGAAATCTTATTAACCCTCTAGGGCCATTCGTATCATATTTGATACAGTATTTCCCTATAAGGAAACATTTGGTATTTCCCTATAAGGAAACATTTGCTATTTCCCTATAAGGAAACATTTGCTATTCATTGACTGAGCAGTCAGTACTGCTTTCATTTGAAATTTATAAAATATTTCTCTTAAAAAATTTTTCAGGAAAATATTTCTTTCAAGGCTTGTTTTCATACTGTATCAAATATGATACGAATGGCCCTAGAGGGTTAAAGAAAAATATGCATTCTCTGGCAGTATTCAGACCTGTGTCTCCCTTTACAGAAGAGACTGTCATTTGATCAGACATGCTTTAGACTGACTCAGCCATGGAGTATGTTGTAGTCAAGCAAAGCTGAATAGTGCTGTATGAACTCAAGTCCTTCCCAGATTCTCAAAAGTTAATATTTGTTCAATTTCATATCTGAATGTAAACAAAGCAATTTAAAAAAAAATAATGGATTTTTTCTGATAAATTTTATGTTGTTTCATTGATTTTTAAGCATTTTGCTTTTATAAACACACAAAAACAAAATCTTTGAAAGTTGCTATACTCGAAAGTACTCGAGTAGGGAGAGATGAAAAAAATAAAAATGAGCTTCGGTAAATTTATTGATTATATAAAACAACTTATTCCAAAATTTGAGAAAGTTCATAAAAATTTGACAGACAAAAGTTAACTGAATGTCTTTGACTGAATTGTTGCTACCTTCTGAACTGTCCCAAACATGCTGAAATGCTCATATCAGAAATTCTGGCATGAATGCCAAGCAGTACAGCATGCTTTTTCTGAATTTCTGATAGAGTGAATTGCATCATGATGATTTTTTTCTCACAGATTGTGCCCAACTGACCCTACTATACTGTGCAGTCAACAAAATCAAAAACACGAAACCTGCATGTGTGAAATAAAAAAAATATATGGTGACAATTTACCCATCTCACCCTGTAGGTAAAATATTTTTGGAATAGAATTGGAGAGAATTTAAGAGAAACCCATGAAATGATGTAAAGTACAATTCTATTGTGGAGCAATGGTTAGTAAAATTCTTTGGAGACCAAACATATATGTGGGCAAGCACCTCCAAAACAGAGGACCCAAGCATTGGAGCTGATTTCTCCTCTAACCTCATTCTAACAACTCAGTGGGAGAAAAATTGGCTGGTCACATTCAATGATAAAAAAAACCAAACTAGGGGCATTCCATCACAGTATATCTTGAATTTTTGCCTATCATGATGAACAGGTGCTTCTTCAGGAAGGCCCCATTCCTTGTTCACCCATTGGGATTTGAACTCAACTTAGACCTCAAGTGGAACTTGTACATATGATCCATTGCTAAAGATGCTGAAAAATGCTCAGTTCCCCGTACTACTCTAGTAAGTATTTGATTCATCCTGCTATCCTTTACAAGATCCAGATCAGGCTGAAAAAGAAATACTGCTGTTATCTGTGGACAGTAACTGTTCATACTTTACTTTCCTGCTTTGATAGAGTTGAAAAGTACTTTCACATCCTTGTTGAGGATGAGACAAAACATTGCAAACTTCTTGTTGCTTTTTAAAATTCCCTGCAGGTTTCCCAGATTGATATACATCTGAGGAAGGCCAGAGGGTATAACAGCTGAAATGTTGTAAAAATGACAAGAAAGATGAGGATAATAGTCTGAATATAAATAGTGTAAAAATGGAAACTGATAAGTTCATTTCTAAGTCACGCCAGACCCCAAGTGGAACTCATACATATGATCCATTGCTAAAGATGCTGGAAAAATAGTTAGTTCCTTGTATTACTCCAGTAAGTACCTGACTCCACCTGCTATCCTTTATCTTTGCCAGATAAGACCGGAAACGGAGTACTGTTGGCATATCTGGGCCCGAGCTGTCCAGTCTTCACTTTCCAAACTAGGAGCATTCCATCACAGTAGATCTTGAATTTTCACCTATCATGATGAACAGGTGTTCTCTCAAGGAAACCCCATCCCTTGAGTACCTACTGGGACTTTATCTCAACTCAGACCTCGAGTGTAACTTGTACATATGATCCATTGCTAAAGATGCTGGAAAAATGGTTAGTTCTGTGTATCACTCCAGTAAATACCTGACTCCTGCTATCCTTTACTTTTACAAGACCAGATGAGACTGAAAATGAAGTGCTGTTGCCATATCTGGGCTCAAGCCGTCCATTCTTCACTTTCCAGTTTTGATAAAGTGTCTCTGCATCCTTGTGGGTGATGAATTTTCCACCCTAAACCCTTGTCTCAGAGATGAAACCTTGTAAGTTTCTCAGTGTTTAATCACCATTTCCATGGAAAGTGTTCAGATGATTTATATTCCTTCATTTCACCAACGCTAAAATTCACTGCTAAGACCAGCCACGCCATACACACTCTAATGAACTGCCCTCATTTCCTTCATATTCCATTGTTGAGATGTTCAAGAAAATGCTTTCCCAATGACTGCAATCTTTAACACTTCAAGTGTAGGATTAATGGTTACTTTCCCCAGATTTCTCCATAAACAATGACTTTTACATTGTAATCTTATAAATTGAGTGGTTCTCAAACCTATTACAAGGTGAACTTTTCAGTAAAAGAAAATATTAATAAAAAATTTCTATTGAAAAATGTTAAAATTTCATTGTCTCTCTGATAACTGCTGGGTTGTGTCAGAAAAACTTAATCAATATTTAAACCTTATCACAAGTAAACTAGCCTTGTACCACACTAAAGTCAGTCTCATTGTCAGCCTTGTACCAGACTAAGTACAAGGAACCAACCTTGTACTAATCTTAATCAATGACTCTATACAAAGAGCAAGTTATAAATGAGAATCCAGAAGTTGTAACTGATACCTGACCAAGTCAGGAGAGCCATTCACAGTGTCTTTATTTATTTTTTTTTTTTTTTTTTTTCTAATGCAATGAGTACCAGATGTTTTTATTACTACGTACCCAAGTACTTTAGGTGAGACAATGTCTTCTGCTCATTTCTTTTTCTGCGACTGACTGGAATGTTCTTTGTGAAGCACCACTGATATTACATCTGACTTTCATCCCTTACCACCAACTCTGGGGAAAGAAGGGTCCAAAAAGACGCAAACAGTTGTATTTAATAAGTCTTCGCAAAGTATTTGTTTAATATTCTGAATGGGAGGGAAAATTATTTTAAGTCTTGTAATTTGAGAATTTATCTTTCTGAAAGAATTTCTTTTCAGTTTAAACAGTGAAAAGTACAAGGAACATGATGAAAAATGATAAAAGATAAACAATGCAAGTTTTCTTATTTGGGAAATTTCCTTGTTGTGTATCTATAATTTGAGTGAAATCTGAGGCTACTTTCACAAGAGAATTTTCAAGAATGGTTATATAAATATTTAATGCCAATTTGAGTTATGTTGTTTTTTCTGTTAAAAGGGATTATATTCCTCTGCATTAAAGAAGTTTGTTTCAGATTTTGTTTTTGTTTATTTCATGTTTTTTTTATTTATTTCCTATTTTTTTATTTATTGGGTTGTCCAGAAAGTTCATGCCAATTTTTATTCATTCACATTAAAACACATCAAATTTATTGACAAATATAATATACTCAGATTTCCAATTACAGCACACTTCAAACTATCTCTGGGGAAAGAAAGTTTAAAATTATTTAATTCAAGTTAATTTTGCATCTCTATGAAAATGGAAGATTATAAGGTTCATTTTAGTTACTTGATGCTTTTTTTTTATTACTGTAAAGGCAAAAATGCCTTATAATTAACAAAAATGTGTGTACAGTGAAGATGTTTTATTTACTGTAGTTTATAGTTGGTGATTGCAGCCTTATTGATAAAGAACACTCAGGCAGACCCCCACAATAGATGTTGACCTAATCAAGACATTGATTGAGAATAACTCCTTTTACACAATGCAAGAATTGGCAGAAACACTAAATTTATCAAAATCAACCATCCATGAACATTAAGTGAAGCTTTGGTTCTCAAACCGCCATGATGTTTGGTTACCACGTGATCTGAGCAAAAACGATTTTTTGGATGGCATTTATATCTGTGATTTTCTGTATAAATGCAATAAAAATGCATCCTTTTCGAAACAAATTGTGATAGATGATGAGAAATAGGTCATTTACAACAATGTTCTGTGAAAACGATTCTGGGGTAAGATAAATGAGCCAATTTTAGCTGCTCCAAATACAGGTCTTTGTTCTAGGAACATCATCCTGTGCATCTGATAGCATTGGAAAGAAATCCTGCACTATGATCTTCTGCCTAGTAAACTAGTGAGTTGATTTTGAAAAGTACTGCTTGCCACTGGAAGAATTCAAGACAAAGATCCAGAATTAGCGAACAGGAAAGGTGTTGTTTTGCATCAGGCTAATAACAAACTTCACATTTATTTGAACATGGCAAAAATTATTTCAGCTTAGCTGGGATGTGTTACCCTATCCACAATATTCACCAGAGACTTTTCCTTTGAATTTTCATTTATTCATGTCCAATGGTAAAACTTTTAATACTTTTGATGACATAAAAATGAGTTCTTTGTGAGAGAAACCACTAAAATTTTGGGAAGAGAGAATTTTTAAATTGATGGAAAAATTGAGAAAGGTTGGTTCATATTTAGTTGAATTTTATTTATTTTAAATTTTTTAATTTTCTAATAATTTCTTCCTTTTTTTTATTCTTTTTTACTGTTTTTTTTTCTTTTTTTCATTTTTTTTTTTTTTTCATTTCTTTTCTTTCTGACCATGAAACTTGGGTTTGAATTTCACTATTTCTCAGGAAAGTCATTTTTTCATGTTATCAACCTGGAGGATGTGATCTTCAATTATAAGTGGCCAGCCATACACACACACACACACACACACACACACACACATACATTATATATTCTCTATTATAAAAAAGACTGTTGTGTGTGTGTGTATATATATATATATATATATATATGCACACACACACACAATGATCTTTATTATAATAGAGAAGAAAATAGGATGATATCCTCACAGGTTATTTCCCTCTTGAGCATTACTGAAGGGAAATATATATATATATATATATATATATATATATATATATATATACACACGCACACACCGAACTAATAGTTGTGTTTGTGAGTACCTTGTGAAGTAGGTACTGTAAATGTTTAATTGTATCAAAAATGGTTTGTGAATTTTCATTCTGAGCCTTTCAGTCATTGCATAGACAAGTTGTTATTGATCAGATAAGACATTATTTTTACTTTAAAATGTCATGTACACAAATGGTTGGTGTATCAGTAGTTAATTGACACTTAACCTTTAGAACTCTGTATTTCATTCATTGACTATAAATGGCAAGACAACTGTAGTAGCATCATCTTTGATAATCATTTAGTTATTTTCCTGTTACTATAGTAGGATATGACAACACTAACACAAAATTCAACCACACTACTGTCTAAGAATCAGAATTGCATACTGGAGAAGTGGCTGTGCAAACATTTTGACAAATGAAGTCACCTGAATACAGAGTGCTAAACCCTGTTTGATAGGCTACTGATCCTAGAATTAAATCTATGGTTAAAATGATTTAATTCTAATTACAAATCAAAATAATGTGAAAAATATATGATGTACCAGCAGCATAATTTATCAGCATAGGAACATCCTGAATGAATGTGGTATTTAAAAAGTATGAATGAATCATTAATTGAGCTCTCATGCCATCTATCATGCTTCTTCATCAAGGTCATACCTGGTTGCTGAGTGATCAATCTGTCTTACTCCATGGCTAGGTGTCCACAGCAGTAGATCACCCACAAGCTCTGCTTTTGCTTGTCAACAGTGTCCTGCAAAGCCTATTCTTTGTTTGTATTAGATTGGAGAACTATAAGAAATGGGTCTATAAAACTGTCTGTTATCTCCAAGAGATGTTAAATATAGTATTCAGCATCTGAGTGTAGGTTCCATCAAGCTTAAATGCAGAGGTTTTAATTATTCTCCAAGCAATGATACCATATATTAAAACCACCTCTACAGTAGCTCTATCCTAAGTCCTACACTTTTTTGATTTTCATCAATGATCTCCCTGGTGTAATCGGATCCCAAGTAGGAATCTACGCTGATGAGACCACCATTTACTCCCACCTCACTAAGAAATCTGTAGATGCTGACTGGGGTAAGAAATGACTCATAAATTTTAATGCTTTCAAAACAAAGCTTCTATCTTTTAACCATCATAGACAATCTTTCCTACCCGCCATCAACATGGATCACGCTAGTCTCTCTGATATCTGTTCAGATGCTCCTGCTGTTGACCTTGGTGTTCTTGATAAATTTCAAAGAAGAATCTGCAAGGTAGCCAACTCTGACCTGGTGGTCTGACTCCAGTTTCTCTCTCACTGGTGAGATGTGGTTTCCCGCTCTTTCTTCTAGAAATATTTTCACAAATTCTGTTCCAACAAGCTTAGCTCCTTAGTGCCCTCTATTATGTGAATTTACTTGAGCTACTAGACTGGCAACCAGGTTCCATCCTTTGACTGTGAAAACAATCAAGTGTAACCACAACTTCTACTCTATCAGCTTCTTTGCTTGCACTTCTCACCTGTGGAACTCTCTTCTGTATTTTTGTTTCTCTGATAGCTGCATCAGCTAAATGCAACATTAACTGTCATCTTTTATCTCCTTGATTCCCATCCTTCTTCTCACTTTACCTGTCCTTCTCTTAGCAATTCTCTGACACCTACTGTGACCAGTTTTCTTCTTGTCACTCTCCTATTATTTAACCCACTGTGCACTAGTGGCAGTTCTGCCTTGCTTGGAGTGAGACAATTATAAAAAAAAGTGTGGTTAAGTTAACAGCTTTGTTATATCATTATTTTCTCTTGAGGACTGAGCTGGTGACAGAGACAATGGTTTCCAGACGACTTCAGTTCAGCTCAGCCTAGTCTGTCTGTCGGTCACTTGCAGCCAAGCTATTCTTACTCTTTCTCTTTGTATCCCTGTGTATCTGTTTCTATCTGTTGTTGACGTAATATATGTTCTTGACCTACCACCGTGTTGACTCATTATTTTATGGTCCTATACTGGGTCGATATCAACTGGCGATGAAGATATAAGAATTCAAGTAGGGAAGGAAAACCTTTTTCTTTGACCACTGTCGATATATCAATGAGCGACGAAGATATAAGAATTCACGCAAGAAAAGAAAACCTTTTTTCTTTGACCACTATTGCCACATATCAACTAGCAACATCAGAAATACAGAAATTGCCAACATCAACAGTCGAACGTGGATTTCAAGTACCAAGGGATAGCTCCACCTCACATATAATCAGTCAAAAAAACGTGAAGTATCAAGAAAGGAAAAATATATACCCCATCTAAACCAGTGTGCAACAAATAAAAAAAAAAAAAGAGGAGGAAAGAATTCAGTCGAATGAAAAAATTCCCTAAAAGCCTGGAACGGCATCACAGAAAAATCTGTAAGTAGATACGTTTTGAGTCTATCTCTTTCTCTTTGACGTACATCTTATGAAAAAAAAACTGTAACTACAGTTAGTGTTTTTCCTCTTGTGTTTACAAAAAATTGGTCATGTTGAGTTTGAAAAAAAAAGTGATAATTCAGTTAATGAAAACTCAGTTGGATCGACAACAAAAAAGTGACAAGCAATTACAACAACAACAACGACAACAATTATTTATGGAGCTACATAAACAACAGATGGATTTGCAAGAACATGTCTTTAAAAGGACCGAGGAACAACAAAATCAAATTGAAGAGTTACTTCTTAAATCATTAAATGGCAAACAAACTGAGAACGATACTGCTTTTTCCCAGTGTACTATCTGGAGTATTATGGAAACTTTTGAGTATGTACCTGAAGAAGAAAAACCTTTGATACTTTTTATAGGCAGTATGAGGATTTATTTAACGTTGACTGTAATAATTGGCCAAATTCCAAGAAAGTGCATTTATTACTAAGGAAGTTGGGTACAGCAGAGCACAGCAGGCTTGTTGATTTTATCCTCCGCAAAAAGACAACAGACCTGGAATTCTCAGAAACAGTCAAGCTATTGTCGGAATTATTTGGGCCGAACACATCACTTTTTCATAAAAGATGGAAGTGCCTAAATTTATTCAAAGAGGATCAGTAGAACTATTTAAAATTTGCTGCTACAGTAAATAAATACTGTAATGATTTCAAATTAGCAGAATTATCTGCTGATGACTTTAAATGCCTAATTTTCACTCAAGGTCTGGTCTCAGCCAGAGACACTGAAGTTAGATGTCAAGTGCTAACAAAACTAGAAAATGAGCCGAGTTTAACCCTCCAAAAATTAGCAGAAGACTGCCAGAGGGTTGTATTCAAAAAAAGTGACTTGAGGAATATTGAGGAGTCGGGAGTCGCTCATATAAAAAAAATTATGAACAGATCAAAACGCCACTCTCCGGAGAGAGAGAGAGAAAAGAAAATATTGTGACAAGCATACTATAAGACAAAAAAAATTCACCATTAGGTCTGTGTTACATTTTCAGAAAATTACACTTGATGAGGTTTTGCCCGTCCAGAAAGAAAAAATCTGTCAGAATTGCGGTAAAGCTGGCCATATAACATCAAGTTGCTGGTATGCGAAAAATCCAGAAGAGCAAAAAATAAAATAAGGCCGACGATAAGGATAGTCAAGTGATAAGGAAGATGGGAATTTGCGCTAATATGTAATCATGCAAATATTAAATAAAACAATTAAATTCCAGATGGACAGTGGATCTGACCTGATGATCATAAATTTGCATATGTGGAGGTGACTGAAAAAGCCAACTTTATTGAGAACTAACAAAATGGCATACTCTGTGACAGGTGAAAAAATAAACATTTTAGAAGAAATATTTTTCACGATAACATTAAATGGAACAACTAAAAGATTGAGAGCATTTGTGATGAAAAATACTGAAAATTTGTTTGGTACAGATTGGATTGAAAAATTTAATTTGTGTGACTGTCCAATGAGTATGTTCTGTCGCAAAATAGAAACTACAATGTCTAAAATTGAAGAACTGAAACTGGAACTAAAGGAAAAATTCCCGGAGGTGTTTTCAGGCGGCTTAGGGAAATAAACTAAAATAAAAGCTCAATTCAAGTTAAAGGATAAGAAAATATCATGACAAGCCTGTGTTCAAAAAGAAGAGGAATGTTCCATTCGTAGTGGTAAACCAAATAGACAAAGAATTAGACAGATTAGTAAATGCAGGTATCCTGTCTAAAATTGATTTTTGGAATGGGCTGCTCCAGTGGTATATGTTAAGAAGAAGTCAAATCAAATCAGAGTATGGGCTGATTTTTCAATGGGTTTAAATGCCTCATTAAAAGACCATCATTATTCTCTACCTAGCCCCAAAGAAATATTCAACAAATTAAATGGAAGCAAATTTTTTTCAAAAATAGATTTATCAGATGCTTACCTACAAATCCAGGTTGACAAAGAATGCTCCAAACTGCTGTGTATAAATACACATAGAGGTCTATATAAATTTAATAGATTGGCTTTTGGAATCAAGGTCACGCCTGCTATTTTTCAACAGGTCATGGACACCATGCTGGGAAACCTTGATTTCGCAACTGCCTATCTTGATGACCTTCTAGTTACAAGTGAAACAGTGAAAGACCATAGAGAGCATATAATAGCATATTCGATAAAATCCGGGAATATGGTTTTAAAGTTAAAGAAGCTAAGTGCAAATTTTATTAAACCCAAATAAAATATTTAGGACACATTATTGATAAAGACAGTCGATGACCGGATCCTGATAGGGCTACGGCAATTAAGGACATATAACGTACAAGCACTGCAAAGCTTCGTAGGCCTAGTAAATTTCTATCAAGTATTCATAAAGAACATGCATAACTTGAGAGCTCCATTGAATGACCTTTTAAAGAAAGATAAAATCTGGACTTGGACACCAGAATGTCAATCAATATTCAAGAAAATAAAAGATACACTTACATCAGACCCTTCCCTTACCCACTATAACCCAAAATTGGATATTATAGTCGCGAACGATGCCTGCTCTTATAGCATTGACGCCTGTATATTACATAAACTTCTGGAAGGAATGAGAAAACCAATAGCACATACTTCCCAATCTTTGCTGCCGACAGAAAGGCAGTATTCACAGATCAAAAAAGAAGCATTAAGTATAATCTTTGCTGTGACCAAATTCCACAGATATCTGCATGGCAGACATTTTACTCTACAAACCAATCACAAGCCGCTGCTGACGATATATGGAAGTAAAAAAAGATTGCCGGTGTACACCGCTAACAGACTCATTTGATGATGAGCAATATTGTTGAAATACAATTTGAAAATCGAGCATTTCACCACCCTCAAATAAAGAGACAATAGGTATCATCTTTGAGAATTTTGACCTCGAGGCACCCCAAGCTTCACCAAAAAAAAGGCGATCTAGTAGGAAAAAGAAGTTCACAGATCCTTTGATCATCGACCCTAAACAAAAACAATATTAAACAGCTTTTTGGGGCAAAAAGCTCTTGGAAGGGGGGTGTTGTGGGGAGATACCCACTTAAGAATGGACTCTTCTTTGCCTATATTACCCAAAAGTTAATTACACTTGAGGACAACTGGCGACAGCGACACTGGTTTCCAGTACAACTTCAGCTCAGCTTAGTCTGTCTGTCTGTTCGTCACTTGTAGCCAAGCTATTATTACTCTTTCTCTTTGTGGCTCTTTATATCTCTTGTTGACATAATATATGTTCTTGACTTACCATGTTGACACATTATTTTATGGTCCCATATCAGGTCCATATCAACTATGTATGATCAAAAAAATGATCATGTTGTGAACTGGCGATGTAACCATGTCAGAAAACATTTTAAACAAAATGTATGAAAAAAACACAACCGCTCTTCATTGTTCACCAGGAAATGCTTTATTTCCAGACTTGATGTTTCTTAACTTTGGTGATCTTCTGGGAGCTGGTGTTTCAATGTGACATAGCCATAAGCTGCCAGATATTTAAATTTTTTATGTCTTAATATCTCTTTAAGGAATCTCTTCATGGCTTCTCTTTGGTTTATCCAAATTAGTATTATTACTTTGACTATTTTTTTTTATTTGTGCACTATCCATTAAAACATGATTTTATGAAATTTTTTTATGAAAACAGCTTTTTAGGAAATTAGATTTCAAGTCCATTAAATATCATAGCCCCTTGTAATAATGATTTGAGTTTCCTTCCAAAGTCTGTTTTTGATAGTATGGAAAGTTAACAGCTTTATTCTATCATTATTTTCTCTTTTAATTACATGTGTTATCCATTCTTACTGCTTATGATGTTGGATGTGTGCAAGTGATGTGGTGGTTGTTATTTGGTAAAGATCTTTGTCATTTTTGTAACACCAATTTATAGGGTCTGATAAAGTATGGTCTTCAAGTTTTATAAAACTAGTTTGTTTGAAGCCATATATAGGTGATAGTTTACAGATCCTATATGTAAACTATCATCAGCAATTTACATCCATATCACATTTTCTGGATTTAAATAACCTGCAAAGGGTAGGTAATCCATAGAAAACAAATTAGTCATAAACTATCATCAATCTACAAACATTTATATTTTCTATTTGTCTTGTCCCTTCAGGATGTTGGCGAACATGGCTCTCCATTATTTTCTGTTCTTTATAGCTCTTAATAAATTTAGACTTTTTTGTGATCTCTCCTAAACCTTGATTCACCATCCATTTACTCAAGCTCAATAGGTAGATTGTTATTTTCTTCTTGCTTTCACTATCCTGTGAACATCAAATTTTCCAAGCCCTCTTTCCTCATTATGTGCCTTGGAAATTTCAACTATCTCATGTTAAGTGTAAGTATTCTTTTTGCTTCAGTTTTCTCTAAAACTTTCTCATTGCTTACATGTTCTATCTTATGTATTTTCATCATTCTTCAGTAGAATTACATTTCAGTTGCTTCGAATTTGTTCTTCATTTCTGAGCAGATTTTTTAGCATTCACTGCCATTTAGGAGGAGTGATATTATATAGCACTTCAGAAATCTGTTTCTAACAAAATTTTCCTGTTTAATGCTTTGCTTAGCTTTTCGAAAGCATCTTTTACTATCCCAATACGCCTTTGGATTTCTGTGTAGCATTTTGCATTTGATAAAATGTTTCCCAGATATTTAAATTATTTATATCGTAATATCTCTTAAAGGAATCATTTTATGGCTTCTTTTGGGTTTATCTGAATTATCAGTATTATTACTTTGACTATTATTTTTTTATCAGAGCACTATCAATTAAAACATGAATTGTTTATTTTTGGTTTTGATGGCAGTAAAGTGAAATTGTGGAAAATGAAACTGTAGATAAGCAGGAGCCACTGTAAAATTCAGCGTGGCATATCAATGAGGTGAGACTGCTGCTATATTGAAGATGGAGTAGTGCAGCAGATGGGAATCATGCGATCAGTTGACAGCAAGGTGCAAAAGAATGAGGCATCATGGGATGCAGTTTCCTGTGCTTGTAGCACTTTGGCAGTCATGATTTGTGCATGCAACAGAAATGATTCAGTGAAGTGCAGGGAAGGAAAACAAAAATGAAAATTAGATGGAAAAAAAAAGCAGAGAAAACAATGGATAAATTTTTTTTTTTTTTTCTTAATTTTAAGCTAAAAAGTGGGAGAGAAGAATGAAAGGAAATATAGAAATGATAATATATAACAGAGAAATAAAAAAACTAACAAGAAAAAACCCAAGTGATGCCAAAGAAGTTGAGAAAGTAACGAGGAAAAGTGGAATTGCAAGTTTAGTTGAAATTTATGCATTGACAATAATAAATAGATAAAAATAAGAGATTGTGCAAAGAAAAGAAAAAAAAAACCAAATCAAGATCTAAAAGGAAAATAAAAATCAAGCTGCAAAAAATTTCAAATAAGCTTCTCAAATTTACTCTAATTTAAAAAAAAATAAACCAAAAATATAAGCAAAATATAAAGAAAAATGGAAACAAAAATCTGCAAAATAAAGTGTTCACAATAAAGAAAAAATAAACATATATATAAACCATTATTTTAAATGTGCAAGATAAATATAAAATGTGCAAAATATCAAAATAAACAAAAAATATAAACAAATATTAAAAAAGTATTTGTCAAATAAAAACAAATATACAAAATAAATATATGTAAAAGAACTATTTTCAAAAAGCATAAAACAAAAAAGTCTGCAAAAACGTGCAAAATAAACACTATAAACATATGCACGAAATAATCAAAATTATAAAGAAAATATGTCTACGGTTATATCGTGTTGAATACACCGGTTCCTGTCCGATCACCGAAGTTAAGCAGCATTGAGCCTGGTCGGTACTTAAATGGGAAATAATAAATTGGGAATACCAGGTGCTGTAAACGTAAGAACCAAGAATGCTCCACCAGTCCTCCAGGTTTGGGGATTGGGTGCAGGGCTAACAACCCTGCCCTGTTAAAAACAGTTTGTTACAGAAACAGCAACAAAAAAGTTGCTGCCCTATGCACCATCTGGGTGTGATGGTTAAATGATGATGATGATGATAAAGAAAATATGGAGGTGATATAAAAAAAATGACAAATTCAAATTTAACTCTTACTGACAAAAACAAATGGAAATCTAAACAAAAATATCAGAAAAAATAACATCAAAATATAAAACTCATAAAAGTTAAATAAAATAGGATTAAGTCTCTGTTTGCAATTGAAAAAAAAAGTGAAAAATACTTGTTTCTATAATTTGACAAAGACTTATATTTCCAAGAATCACTTTTCTAAACTGATTTTTGTTTTTACTTTTTTTTATTATTCTTCCCTAGTTTCCCCTATTCATTCTACTCTCTTTCTTTTTAGATATAAAAAGTTTGTTTCAAAAGAGCACAAAGATTGAAAATTAATAATAAATCTGGGGTGAAACGCAAACATTTGTTTTTTCTTTGAGAATCCTTTCTTAACATGACAGCTACATTACTAATCAAGCTACTTGTTGCAGTGATTGAAGTCATATAGCTACAATTAGTTTCCCTAACTACCTGATAAACTAGCATCATTTTTATTTACACATGCTCATAGTATTAATAGTAACAACATTTTTAAAATTCTTACAGAACGCACTTGTAATTATTATTAATATATTTACCAAATGATTAATGACTTTTACCATTATTACTAATTAATGATATAATTATGATTATTATTAATTACAGTATCAGTTGTTTTGAGTTCATCTTTCAGACTATAATTCTACATTTGTTAGTAAGCAAGGCAGATAAGAATTTAAAAAGGCAGCCCAAGCAAAACATGAACTTGGATACTTTTTCTTTGAAAAACTGATCAGGCCACAGATGCCAAAGACTAGACATTTAAATATTACTACATAAACATGTGAAACATTATTTTTTCTTTTCACTACTTACTAGTTCTATTAGTAATAATTGTTTAAATGAAACTGCTTTTCAATTACATAACTTTTAAAATGTTATTCTATATAGTGTTGCCAGATTGAACTGATTTTTTTTTCTTCTTTTTTTAATCATTTCACTCCAAGCAAGGCAGAACCACCACTGGTGTGCAGGGGGTTACAGTGAGAGAAAAAACAAGGTAAAAGGGGTGTTGTGAAAAGGATAAGAGATGTATGTGATGCAAGGAGATAAAAATTGGCAATTGACATTGCATTTAAACTTTTGGAGATTGTAGCTATCAGTCAGTTAAGTGCTATACATGAAACACGCTTGGGCAATCATGTCTCTTTCGAGACATAACTGACTAGGCAGAAGATTATCCCACAGTAGGTTGCCATTGCTTTCTGCAGTAGATTGGTTGCCAGCCAAGGCTATAGAACTCCATTTGTTCTGTTATTTAACACATAAATGGAGGGAAGAGACAGATTAATACCTTTCCCAAGGGTATTTGTGCATAAGTGAATGCAATGGATTCAACTGGAATTCAAACTCAGCTCCCTGAGTAGCTATCAGAGAAGCAAATAAATGGAAGGGAGTTCCACAGGTGGGAAGTGCAAGAAAAGAAACTGTTGGAGTAGAAATTAGCTATTTCAACAATAAAAGGGTGTAACCTTGATACCAATCTAGTAGCATTTTTTAATTCAACTGATCATAGAAAGAAGCTTGTCAGAGCAGTTAAAGCAAAACTGTAGACTGAAAGAAAAATGAATGGATGTAAGTCAAATTTTGATTTCCTGGTATCAATATCAAATAAGTTTTTTTCATCATAAACTGAATTTTGAAGGCTAAATAAGTCCTCTGAGTAAATGGTATCATGGCTGAGACTAAGAACTACAATTATACCTACTTAAAGCCAAACCCGAAGCAAAATCTAAAATAAAAGGGCTGAAAAAAATAGACATACAGGCAGATAAACAGACGCACACACAAACATCTTGCCTTTTATATATATATATATATATATATATAATCAATTTTCTGCACTATTGTAAGAACTGCAACCTTGAAACTTCTGAAAATTGTTTCTTATGTCTTTGTCTATGAGTGTATCAAATTGGATTAAAATCGGACCACTCCTTCTATAACTCGTTTTTTTCGATTTTCAATATTTATCGGGGGTACCTCGACACAAAACCTAGCTAAGAACACTCGCAGACACTTATATTACAACTGTGTAAATTTTCAAGAAAATTGGTTCAGCCGTTTCGGAGTCTATAGGTAACGGACACACACACAGACACAGTTCCATTATAAATAAGTTTAGATTTATATAGATATAGATGTTAAGTATAAGATTGATCAAACTTTGACTTTAGGCTTTTAGTTAATATCTAGGCAGTGGCATCATACATTTATACCGCTTCTACAGTGGATTGAAAATATCTCTGCTTGAGGTTGTATAGGCTTTAGCTATGCAAATATTTTACATCCTTTTCAGTAGAATTTATCTCACTTCCTAGGTATGTAAAACTCAGATTTTATTGACAGCCTTGCTAGTTGAAGCCTATGAATTCAGTTTTAGAGACACTGACATAGGGTCTAACATAATTCGTAGCATTTCTTAGATGATGTAGGAGAACTGTGACGTTAGTAATGGTGTCTGCAGTGATAGCTAAGATCATCTGTATAGTCAATATTGGTCAACTTTTTTGTAGGATATTGACTTCAGAGTATTGGTTATAAAGTAAAACCTAGATGATGATGTTTTTGTGAGGTAAGTTCTCAATATATAGTCAAGGGTAGCAATTTACTGTGGATTTTCTGATTGTTGATATTTTTATACTAAGTTAAGAAATAATTTATCCACTAGTTATTGTCATTAAGTTTTTTTTCTGATTTGGGAAATATCAGTATATTATGTTTTTATTTTATTTCCAATGGTTGTGTTTTATATGTCTGTGCATCGCATTGTCTGCTATTCAGTGACTGCTGTTGTTGCTTATGAATGTTTTATGTCAACACAAGATAAAATCCTCTTTGATGGTGGATGTCTTTATATTAACATCCCTGTAACCTCTCTGAAGATGGCTCATGTGAGCCAAAAGCTTAGAACCAGCATAACAAAAAAAATATCCAAATGTTGAACAATTTTTGTCTTTATTTTCACCTGAAATTAAAGTCAAAATACGATGCTTAGAACAGCTCATGATTAAACATAATAAACATTCATTGTCTGTGATATTTTGAAAAAAAAATATATGTGTATAGATATCTCCAAACAAATTAGATTAAAAAGAACTGACAAGGTCTTTCTATTTATTTATATATTAGAATCTGAAAGTATGATAGTATAAGGAACAAATAGAAAAGATTTATAAATTTAAAATGTTTCACTTTTACTTAAGCGTCATCAGAAAATGGAATATAGAGAAAACATTCTGGTATTTAAGAACTTTTCATGCTTTTTATTTTCTATTGGTTAAGCAGACCTCATGCGTATCAGGCTTGTGCAGTAGGATTAGTGGGTATAATTTATGTGTTTGTGTCACAATTTTAGTTAGTCATAAAAACATTACCACATGTATACATGTGAGCATTTAGTGGTCATTTTTATTTTTTTCTGGTAGTTGGGGAATGATTTATATATATCTATATATATATATATATATATATATATATATATTGTGTGTGTTTATATATATATATATATATGTTTGTTGTGTGTTTATATATATATATAAATGTTGTGTGTATATATATATATATATATAAATGTTGTGTGTTTATATATATATATATATAATGTTGTGTGTTTATATATATATATATGTTGTGTGTTTATATATATATATATATGTTGTGTATATATATATATATATATATATTTTGTGAGTTTTTATATATATATAGTGTGTGTTTATATACATATATTATATTTATATATATATATATATATATATA